>VDFB02004403.1:0-12235 GCA_007258455.2 Sequoia sempervirens | reverse complement strand
ACCTAGGTCTGCAAACAAACATGCAATAAGGGAAGAATGGTTTAAGGTTAGTGAATAGGGGTTTTCCTTGGTCAACCCCCACTTTTGGTAATCAAACCTTTAATAAAATAATGAAATGAAAAGGAATGATAAACTAACAACATGCAATTGCTATTAACTTACCAAACCCTTGATGATGCAAATCTGAAGTAATGTCAATGGATGCTTCAAAGTGCTTGAATTGTGGTTGAAAAGATGTTGTAAAATTCCTTGAATGATTAAGGAATAGGTGAATAAGGAACTTGATGAATGTGGGTTGAAATGAGGTGAAAATTACTTCTATTTATACACACTTAGCCTTTAGCAACCCATTCGCACTCATCACGTGTTGACATCATGTGATTTTTAATAAAATACCGGAAGAAAATTTAAATATTTTGAATTTATGTTAAGGGGACTCATTCACCACCCATGGTGAATGGGTCCCACCTAGACCTAAAAATGTGTGTGAGGAATATGTTCTTTGTTGGGATAATATTAAAAAATACACTTAATAAAAGCATATGAGGGCATAAAGGGGTAAAATAAGTCATAAGAATAGGATAAATAATGAATATGTTCCTAGAAAAGCATAAAATCTTGTTACAAGACTTTTCAACACTTCAAAATAGGACTTGATGATGTGTAAAAAGGTGATTTTTAGGTGAAGTGCAATTAATAGAGCCTAGAAGAATGTAGAAATGTCTTACAACACTTCACAACACTTTCACAATATTCCATTATTTGAATTTTAGTACCTAAATATGCATGTTCAATCCATGTCACAACATAAAATCAGAGCAACTGTGAGACAAATTTTGGGAACCTAGATGCTACTCTTCCACTTCTAGGGTTTTTCACCTAAAAGGAGAGAGATTTAGGTCCAAAATGCTTATGTAATACTCAAATTAGGATGTGTGATATGTGATATGATGTAAATGAACTTAACTAAATGCAATTAACTAATTAAAATGAAATAAAAAGAATGCAAAACTAAGATTTATGCCTTGTTTGAAAATACATTGTGATATGCAAACAACTATGAAAATGAAGAAATTATGTAGAACATAAGGTATAGGGGTAAATATGAGTGCACCTAGATGAAATTTGAGCTATCTAGAGTGTTTGGAATGCTGATGAATTTTACTTATTTTTCACAGTGGGACTCATTCGCCTAGGGTGATGAATCAGTTGTCTTACCGATGAAAAACTATCGGGAGCTGATTTCTATCTGTCAGGATCTGAAATATGAAAAAATTCAAGTTTCTAGTCTTAAGGTGGGAATCATTCACAACAGGTGGCAAATCAGTCCTCTCCCAAATTTATGAAAAACTAGGAGACAACTTTGCAACACTAGATCTGGAAATGTCTGCTTGTCGGGTTGTCAAAGTCAAATTTGTAGAAAATAGACAAATAAGTCTCTCCAAGCTTGAATTTGACTTATGTTGACTTGAAGTACCTAGTTGACATGAAAATCAATCTTCAACACCTTATAACCTACCAAATTTGCAAACAAAAGGCTACAAACACACAAGCAAAAGGGGAAAAATGATTAGGGTTAGTGAATAGGGGTTTGCCTTGGTCAAACCCCACTTTTGGTAATTAAACCCTTGAAAAGATAATGAAATGAAAGAGAAAGATAAAGTAATCACATGCAAATGATATCAACTCACCTAACTCTTGATCTTGTAATTCTGAAGTAATGCCAATAGTATCTTCAAAGTTCTTGAAAAGTGCTTTAATTGTTGATGTAAAATGCTTGAGTGATTGAATGTATAGGTAAATAGGTGAATTTGATGAATGGGGGGTTAAAATGAGATGAAAATCACTTATTTATACAATTTGTGTCGTGAGCCCCACTCTGTACCTCATCATAGGATCTAATATCAAGTAAGTTTTAATAAAATCATGAAATGAAATTTGAAATATTGTGAATTTAAATAAGGGGACCTATCTGGCCACCCATGGTGAATGGGTCCCACCTAGGACTCAAAAAACAAGTGTTGGGAATAATGTTGTATTTAATTTTATTTTTGGGATAACATTAAAAAAAATACACTTCTTAATTAAGACACATATGATAGCATAAAAAAGATAAAATAAAGTATGAGAAAGGTGTAAATAGTAAATATGTGCCTAGAAAGTGTGAAGGCTTGTTACAAGACTTCAACATAGGAATTTTTGATGATTAAAAAGGTGATGTTTAGGAAAATTATATTAAATAGAGTCTAGAAGAATGTAGAAATTTCTTACAACACTTCACAACACCTTCACAAGATGTCATTCTTTGAGTTTTAGTACCTAAACAATCATGTTGAAGCTATGTTATAGCATAAAATCAAAGAAACATAGTTCCAACACCATGAAACAAGACCTAAAAGGCCATGAAAATGACAAGGGCCATTTTTCTATGACACATTTAGCCCCCACTTTAGTGAGAGGATGAACCTACTTCAAACACACACTAAAGTAGCCATGAACATCGAGGGGAGGGTTCAAACATACTTACATTAGCAAGATGGAATACAACAATCAAGAGAGATGATCAAGCCTCGAGGAGAAAGATCCCATGGAAAACTAAACATGGAAAAAAAGGAACACACAAGTGTTGAAATGAATTAGATGAAGCTTTGATCATCAATCCAACTAGTTGTGAAAAGAGATCTACGTTGATTGTTTGAAAAAGAGAATGTGTACACTCACTCTAGGGCCACAGAACTAGTTGTTTGTGGGGTGAGAAATTCCAAATATATACTCAATTTCGGGCCACATAACTAGTTGTCCATGGGGTGAGAGCCCAAAATGTAAGATACATATGCTAGTTGGCATGCAATCACAAAATACAAAAGTGGCTATGGGGAAAATTCATGCCGCTAGGTGGGCTTCCTACTCAACCATGTTAAATTTATACTGCTTGATAAGCTTAACAAGGTGCCAAAAATCCAAATGAAATGTAAATGTTAAGCTTAAAATATTTCAGCACTACAGGCATGCAAGTTGTGTTATGCAAGGTGGCCAAGAAATGTAGAAATGTAATGTGAAAGATTGTTCAAAGGAGTCTTGTTCATTTTATGTAAGATCAATCACTTAGGGAACATTGTGTCTAATGTGTCCAAGAGAGGACCAATCAAAGAATAGTATATTGATAACTTAGGGTATGTAGTGTGTCGCATCAAGCCACTAAGAGGAATGCAATATGATTATAAATATCAAACTTATGAAGGAAATCACACCCAATGTCATCCAAAAAGTGACAAACTCATCATGTAAATTAGAAGGCTACACTAAGAAGCATGAATGCTCAATGAAATAATGGTAATGTATGCACCCCACCTTAAAGGAATTGCTACACATCGTTCTCTAAGAAATTACTTGAAAGTAGAGAAGAAAAGAAAATGCAAAAAGAAAACAAGACATGAGATCCAACACAGAGCTCTGTGGGGGTGATTTTGGTTAGGGGGTGCAACAAACTTATTGCCTTGTGATTAGTAACACCCATAATGGGCATATGGCCCTAAATCAATTAAATGTTTTAGATGCTTGCAATATTCAGTGACATGTCCATTATGGCAATGAAAATGACAATAAGCACTAGGTTTTAAGGTGGGTGGTAAAGGTTGATTTGGATCAAGTGGTCAGACAGGTGGAAAAGTGAGCAGACATTGTTAAATTAATTGGTACATTGTATTATGAAGGGTATTGGGTAGGGGAGTAAATTGTCTCTTGGGGTCCCCATAATGATAAGGCACCATTGCCTTAACAACTACCACTTGATTTTGAATTTTTTGGGTTGGTAGCGGTTGAGATTGAGGTTGAGGATGTTGATTAAACTGCAAGAAGCCTTTATTTGGTTTGTGAAAGTTTTGATTGTTATTGTGGTGTTGATTGTTGTGTTCAAGTTTTTCAGCTCGGTAAGAAGTGGATTTTGAATCACGATTGAAACTGAGTTATGGTATTCACACAAGGTTGTGCATAAATTCATAAACAAAAGGAATTTCATCATAGTTAGCTTATCTTGAAGATTTGTGTACAAGTTTTGATAAACATATTTTGCAGATGTGCATCAAGAATCTTGACATCTATTTAGGCATACAAGGATTGGTATCATGAGATAAAATCTATGACTTTTTCATCTGTGTTTTGTCTACATCACATGAGGTCAGCCATTGTCTTTTTAGGTGTCATGTGAACTTGAAAGTTACTTATGAAAGAATCTACAAGTTCATTGAAGGAGTGGATGGAATGATTAGGCAATTTGGAAAACCACTCTAAGGTAGTATCTTTCAAGGTACTTAGAAGAAATTTGGCTAAAATTATCTCATCAAGGAAAAAATCACTACATAAAGCTATATAAGCATTAACATGGTTGATAGGGTCTCATTTACCTCCGTATTTCTCAAACCAAGGCATTTCTATCCCTTGTGGCATCACGGTACATAAGATTTCTAAGGATAAGGGGCTGCTACAGACATGATATGTGGGTGAAGTGGTTTGACCTTGACTAATGGTATAAAGTTGGTGTTGCATGCAAGAAATAGTGGTAAGGAGTTGTGTAAGAATGGGATCAGGGTATGTGGATTGAAATGGAAGAGAAAATGGTGATGGAGTGTAAGGGATGTTAGGGGAAGTCAAAGGAATACTAAGGGTTGTAAAGGTGGTGGAAGGTATTTGTGATGCCACAAGAGAAGTAGGAATGCTAGGTGGAATTGCAAAGGAAGGAGCCACATAACTACCATGTTGCATAGTTTTAGTGACTTGTGGATTGGTGTAAGTTGGTATGGAAGTTATAGTTGAAGGGGGAGGAACATGAGGTCCTCCTTGGCTTATAGGAATTTTGCGGATTGGGTATTAGAAGAGGCATGTTTATTGTAAATCTCAGAAATTTTCTTCATCACTTGTAAGCCATCCTCACTTTCAATCAAATGATGAAGATTATCAATGGCAGGTATGGTAGTTTGGGAAATGGTTTCAAGTGTCAAGTCTTGTTGTAAATGTGAAAATTATTCATGAAGACTAATGACCTTGTCTTGAGGAAGAGAGTTTTTTTGTGTGTCAAAATTCATTGGATGGAAAGGTGAAGGCATAGAAGTGGTATGATCAATTCCTAATGCACTAGTTTCCATACTAGGAGTAGGAGCTCGTGAGATCCCAAGGTTGACAACGAAAGTGCTATAGTGGGAAGCCATGAGTCTAGAACTTCTTCTCACTAAAGTATTATCAACGGGGCACCAAACACTCATGCAAGTACCACAAAGGAGGGGTGAATCCAAATGTAAACTAATCTAAGAATTTAAAATGCAAATAACAGAAATGTTGCTAACTGTAACCGAGATCTAACTACAAAAAACAAAAATGTAGAAAAATGCCAGAAAAATGCTAAAAAATGTTCTTTAACAAATGCAGAGGGACTAATTCGCCCTGGGTGGTGAATGAGTCTCAGTAATGATGATTTTGTGTGTTTTTCATCATTTTTAATGTGGTTTTGATGTTGTACAAAATGCAAACAAGGATCTACAATGAATATTTTTAATTTTTTTAATGAGGGGCAATCCAAAATTGAAATCTAAATGAAGCTTTCACTAATGCAAGATAAAATGTCCTAAAATGAAAAAACAAAACAATGTACTAAGTGAATGTTAATACAAATGTAAACTAGGATGCAATATGTAAATGAAATCAAAAATGAAATGTGCTCAAAAGTCGGGTTCACCAAAATAAACCATTGATTTTTGGCTCCTATGGATAACTCTTGCACTTCTAGGGTTTTTCAACTAAAAGGAGAGAGATAGGAGAAAAAATGCTAATGGTTCATTCAATTAATGTTATGTGTTATGTTGTATAACCTAAATGAAGTCATCTAAATGTAATTGACTGATTTAAATGAATTAAAATAGATGCAAAAGTGCAACTTAAGCAATGTTTGAAAACACATTGTGATATACAAACAATGAAGTAAATGAAAGAAATATGTAGAATGAAAGAAATGAGTTAAATTTAGTGCACTTGGGAAAATATATGATGAATCTAGGATGTTGTGGAAGCTGGATTTGAAATCATTGATTTTTTCTGATTGAGACTCAATCGCCCGATGTGGTAATTAGCCCTCCTCTTGGTGAAAAAAGGAAACTACTCCCGAGGAAACTGGCGGGTTACGACTGTGGGATCAATCGACAAAATTCCAGATTTTAGTCCCTAAGGTGGAACTCATTTTCCATAGGTGGTGGTCGG
This sequence comes from Sequoia sempervirens, assembly GCA_007258455.2. Taxonomy (NCBI): domain Eukaryota; kingdom Viridiplantae; phylum Streptophyta; class Pinopsida; order Cupressales; family Cupressaceae; genus Sequoia; species Sequoia sempervirens. Next base: position 5,989 of record VDFB02004403.1, on the reverse strand, counting down.
TCCTCTCCCAAATTTCACGAAAAATTAGGAGACAACTCTATAATACGGATCTGAAAATTGTTGCTTGTGGGGTTCTTTGAAGTCAATTCTCACGAGAGCGGATGAAAACCTTCTCAACAGAAATAGACTAAATTTGACTTGAAGCACCTAGTTGACATAAAAAAATCTTTAACATGAAAGCATCAAATTTGCATACCTAGGTCTGCAAACAAAAATGCAATAGGGGAAAAATGGTTTAAGGTTAGTGAATAGGGGTTTTCCTTGGTCAAACCCTATTTTTGGTAATCAGACCTTTAATAAAATAATGAAATGCAAATGAATGATAAACTAACAACATGCAATTGCTATCAACTTACCAAACCTTGATGATGCAAGTTTGAAGTAATGTCAATGGCTGCTTCAAAGTGCTTGAATAATGCTTGAAAAGATATTGTAAACTTCTTGAATACTTGAGTAAATAGGTGGATAAGTGAACTTGATGAATGTGGGTTAGAATGATATGAAAATCACTTATTTATACACACTTGTGCCTTAGTTACCCATTCATACCTCATCACAAGCTGGCATCAAGTGATTTTTAATAAAATCCCAAAGAAATTTAAAATATTTATTTTGAATTTGGTGCAGGGACTCGTTCGCCACCCATGACGAATGGGTCCCACCTAGGACCTAAAAATGTGTGTCAAGAAATATGTTGTATTTAATGTTGTTTGTCAAGATAATATTCAAAAATACACTTAATAAAAGCATATGAAGCCATAAAGGGGTCAAATAAGTCATAAGAAAGGGATAAATAATGAAGATGTGCCTAGAAAAGTGTAAAATCTTGTTACAAGAATTTACAAGACTTCAAAATAGGACTTAATGATGTGTAAAAAGGTGATTTTTAGGTGAATTTTAATTAATAGAGACTAGAAGAATGTAGATATTTCTTACAACACTTCACAACACCTTCACAAGTCATCATTATTTGAATTTTAGTACCTAAATATGCATGTTCAAGCCATGTCATGACATAAAATCAAAGCAACATAGTTCTAACACCATGAAACAAGACCTAAAATACTATGAAAATGACAAGGGGCCATTTTTCTATGGCACAAATGAATATCACCCTTTACAAATCTCACATTGACTTTTACATTCATTAATTTATCCAAAATTGTTTCCTCATCACCATTTTCTAAATCAATCTCTACTTGTAGCTTATTCTTCTAGGAATCTTTAATTTCCTGTGGAGTGTCCAACCTTTGTATGCCTGGTAACAAAAGATTTGGATCAATGATAGTAATAATGAAACTTTCAAACATTGAAGAGTCCTCATATAAGTCCTTTTATAGTTTAAGAAATATTATTCTACGTTCTATTATCAACTTCATTCAGAATAATATTATCTTAGTACACTTATCCACACAAAATGTATCTTCATCACCCAAAATCCCAAACTGGTTAAGTTCTTCATTACTCATCTTACCCAGCTCTTTTAGCTTCTTGTAAAAGTATACTCTATATTTTTCTTCCTCATCACTCATATTGTTAGTATATTGTCTCAATTGCTCTTCCAAAGAGCAAGCCTCCCCATATTGCTTATATCTAGTAACCAAAATTTCATCCATTTCAGTCTAAAACTTCTCAATCCACTTGTACAAAATGTTAGCTTTGTTCCTCATTTCATTGAGGTAATCAAACTCCTTTCTGATGATCAAAACTAGAGTCTCTTATGATGATGGCTACTCAGAAGCAGGAGAGGCAAGATCTCTCAAGAACCTCTTCATTTGTTCCAACTTAGCTTTAAGCTCATCCTTAGTCTGCTTATTCTTGATCATTTTGGGTTTTGTAGAGTTAACCATTAAGTCTAGAGATGCAATTTTCCCACCTTTGGTCTACTTACGTAGATTAAAATTTGACAATTGATAATATATCACTTGGAGCTCTCTATCTTCCTTATCGGTGATAGGTGTAGCAATTTTTGCAATCAACTCCCCAAAGTCTTCATTAATCCAGGTAGAGTGGAGAGTCCTTAATTTCTTCTTTAGCTTGGTCTTCACTACCTCTACCACCATATTCTGCCAGCTCAAGGGTTGTGCCACTACCTTCTTCCCTTTCTCTAAGTTCAATTTCAACTAAGTTGGAGCCCCTATTGGTGAAAAAACCTATTGCTATGTTCTAGAGGTTTCTTTTGGTTGATCTTCTACAATATTTTATATTTCAATCCTCTTTGAAGATGAGGCATTTTCTTGTTCCACCCTTTCCCACTCAACTTTCTCTTGCTCACTCTTTCATTGTTGAGCTTTCTCTTGCTCATATCTTTCATGTTCTTCTTGTCTCTCTACACTTTCAATAGATCTTGTTGTTCCTTTTCTATTAGCACATACTCAGTATCTTATTCCCCTATGGCCTCAATGTCAAGAAACTTCCCATGGAATTCTTGAGTATGCCCTTCTTGATGTTCATGTTCTTCAAAACCTAAATCATTAGCAATATTCTATTCTTCTCATGGTATGCCTTTAGGTGATTCAATTGATTTTTCTTCCTGGTCATCTTTCTCCTCTTCTTGGTTAGCTTTAGGGTGAGAAGGAGATTCTTCCACATTGATAACACTAGTTTCCTCTACCACTTCATGTTCTAGTTTGGTGATTGTGGTAGTAGTAGCGAATGGATCTTCTATAGTAGTCCCTTTGGTGGGATTTACTTGAGCAATGGGCATTACTCCAAGCCCAAGGAATACTCCTATAGCAACAACCCTATAAGTAGTTGAAGTAGATTTGAAATCTTCAGCCACCTTTTCTATTGTAGGCCCTTCTTCCTCAGTTGTCTAGGGTGGTGTCTTCTTCCTTACCCTCTTATATTCCTTTTTTCTTGAAGAGGAAGATGTCCCTATTTTTGAATCCCTTATTTTACTTGAGGAAAATCACTTTTCTTGATAATTATTGATTCAGAGTTCTATCCATGAGGTGCTCCTCTCCATGATTGCTACCAAAATATCATCAATGGAGTAGTCTTCCTTCTCCATCCAATTAATTGGATCCAAGGTCTTGGTCCCAATTCTCTATATATCATATAGGGGATCTAATGTCTGACCATCATCAAAAAATACTTCCAAGATATCTTTTCTTATTTTGAAATCCCTCATTTGAGGAATTGCTAGACTATCATAACCACTCTTCCACACTTCAATGTCATCCTACAAATCAGCCAAAAAGTCTTCAATGTTTGGTTCATGACGTGGGAATAGAGATACATAAAGGTTATTCATCTTGCCTTTGGGATCAAAGTTATCCATTCCAATATATTGTTTCAAATTGTTTGCTTGTAACTCCTCGATAGTTGTTTTGGAAACTACAATTGACTAACATGAATAAAATCCCAATTGAATGGGGTACTTCAAACCCCCTACTTTGTGCTTACAAAAAAAAATTAAATAACATCTATCACTTTTCTAGAGGATTTAATTATGATCAACCTATAACTACAATGGTTGGGTAGCAAGAATGAGGATTTTTCATACCTGAAGAGTCTGATGTAAGTGGACTTAGGGAATTGGATGAACCACTATCCCTATTCACCTACTACAGCCATATCTTCCTTTCTTAATCTAATTACCACATCCCCTATAAATTGGTTGATTATTGGGTACATGAAAGCATCATTTACTTGTTTGAAACATCTCTCAACTGCCTTATGCTCTAGCTATGTATAGTATTCTCGTATCTTATTTCCCTTGGTCCTTCCCCTCTAGCTCATGTAATACTCAATCTAGGGGAATTTTCCATTCTGGTAGCACAATATATAACATGAGTAGACATGAATAATTGTTTAATATCCTTCACTATTGTAATATGGCTGTGGATGGCATCAGACACAATTTTCCCCCAGTCTAAGAATACCTTTGCTTTTGGGATGATGTTGATCAAGTGGAACATCCAAATTTCATGTGTTAGATTCTTCCTTCCCAAAGGCCCTTGATAGAAGAGTAATAATGTCTCCTATTTGTAACTAGAAATCAGATCTCTTGAATTGGGTAGAGATTTTTGCAACTGACTTCCTCTTTTCCCTCAACCATTTATTATTCATAAATCTTAAATGTTTGCTAACATCTTTCTCGTATTCTTTAATTGCCTCTTCTTCTATTATTGTTTTCAATTTTGTATAAGGAGGCAAGTCAAAAACCACATTGATCATCATCTTAGATAGGCCAATAATTTCCATTGTATAGGTTTTTTGTTTGTTGTTTCTATGAGGATGAACTTAGGGAATTGTACTTCCACTAGTATAGATGCAAAATGAGCTATCCCTGATCTAGGTATCTTTTTTACCCTTGGGGTAGCTTTGGTTGAAAAGTCCATATTGAAAGTCTCCATATCTATGTGCCCCAATTTTGTATCAGTGATCTTCATTATTTGGGATGTGAATTTTGAGACCATAAAGACTCCCTAAAACTTATACTTCATTGTAAATGGAAATTTATCTATTTTGGTCCTCTTAGTTTTGGGTTCCCTTTATGCACCCTCAGGAATAGATTCACCACTTGGGTCAAAGATCTAGGTTACCTAAGAGAAAGTTAGTTTAGAGTTTGTAAGAATCCCTGGAATGTTGTTAATAAAAGGGTATGGATGCGGGATCATCATGGAAAAATCGAGGGCCCATAAGTGGCAAAAATTTAGAAAAATCGAGTGTTAGGCAACTTGGCGTAAAAATTTGAATAAGTTATCTATATCATTTCAAAAATATGTAAGAATAGAATTGGTAGAAAATTGAATGTAGTTCCTAAACTACTAGGTTAATTTTTTATTTTTTTAAAATCTATTTGGTGAAAATTTGAAATTTCAATCACGATGAGTACTTAAATTCGAGGGAAAAAAATAAGTAGGTGTCTGTTTGACCACCCTCACCATAATAAAATATTAATATTTTTATAAGATTTTTATATATAAAGTAGAGGACTCATGTCACGGATGTGATGCATATCTTTTTACAATTTTTTTCCAAGTGAAAAATAATTAATTTTTGAATTTTTTATTACAACTTAAAAAAAATAAAAATCATATGTGTGACCACCACCTTAACTTGGTCAAAGCTGTGAAATTTAATTTTTTCTTTTTTTAATCCTTTAGTATGTGAAATATAGAATGTGATGCATGTTTGGTTTCAAAAATGTGATCTGGTTTGAAAATTATAGATATTTTTTTCAATCCGGCTTTATCGATCGGGGACTTTAGTCCTAATTATAATAAGTAAAATAATAATTATTTATTAAATTCCAAATTAAAAGCCATAATTTATATTGGTGGAAAGCTGAGAATCTCCTCTAAAACCCTTTTGTTTCATCGAATTTTTGGGTTATAAAAAGTTGCCCGACCACATACCCTACAAATACCCATAATATTGCCACTTTTTGGCCCATCATGATCCCACGCATACCTAAAACTTGGGTTGAGAACTAATGTATAGTTATGTCCTATCCGGTTTCCAAACCCTGTAGGGACCTCTTTTAATCTAGGTAGTTTCAAGCCTTTGGCAGGAATCATGATCAATTTTGGACTCAAGACTCTTTTAGTAAAAGTTCAATTGGGACTAGAAAACCCGATGGGACTCTAACTAGCAAGAGTCAGGGTTGAAAGTGGACTAGGGACTTGGACCTTCGTTATGGAGTCTAGCCAAGATTCACAATCTCGACTAGGCTTAGAGCCTTTCTAATGTCAAAGTTGAAGATGGACTCGAGACTTGGAATTTAGCTCTCACTGTAAGAATTTCTATTCAGGTTTTGGAAACCTAAAAGAACGAACCATGATGGTGTTTGATTAGAACTTGAATCCCCAATTGGACCCTATGATAGGTGCCTTTGGGTTTATGCAAACCTGATGGACTATATCATTTTAAGTTATAAATTTTTCATCAAAAGTCAAGAGTGAGGTTGGATGATGGACCAGGACCTAAAGAATAAACTCCATATCTTGGAAGGACCAAATATGGTTCTTGAAACCTATTA
>VDFB02004402.1:0-23042 GCA_007258455.2 Sequoia sempervirens | reverse complement strand
TTCATATATATATGTGTGTGTGTGTGTGTGCGTGTGTGTGTGTATACCAACTTACATCAACATACATCAATTAGGTCAGCCTAATTAGATGTAAATATGCTCCATTCAAAATAGCTTGTTGGTTCAAAAAAAAACATGCAATATATAAAATAGGTCGGCTTGGACCTAATAAAGAACTCTTTAATTACCCACGAAGTGAGCACCACTTAACCATGTCATCCAGAAGAATATAGAATGCCTATATGTTAATCTTTTGTCATTTATATCTCTCATCCTAGTCAACCAAACTCACTAAAAACTTGTCCATAGCTACAAATAATAGTCCTAACTAACATATTAAAACTGCATAGGTCAATCTTATAATATGAACAATTTTGAACTAGACTACCAGATTAGAGTAGCAAAACCATGGTTTATCAAATAGACAAAACCTATCACAAACAAATATTGGCATCAATGACAACACACTAGAGGGCTTCTTCTTCATTCTCCCAACAATGTCAGCCTGATTAGTACAACTGCCCTCAATATTGTTATTTATTGACTTCACAGCAACGAGGAGATACCAAAAATATCATGTTGATCAATATATGAACAATGAAGGTAATTTGTAATATCCCCGCAACCTCTTCTAGAAAGATTTGATAATTAAATGCTGGTACAGCTAAAGAATCTTACTAAAAATATAGAGACAAAGCATTTTGGATCAATTGTTACACACTATTAATTGAATATTAAGCTTCAAGATCCTCAACACACTTGACACTGCTAGATAATGTCCATTGATCACTACTAATCATGTCCTCAAAGCTGCAAGACCAAACCAAAACCTCCAAAGGAATGCAAGGCATTCTAGCCAACCTTTAAAATTGCATTACACTATTAGGGAAAAGACTAGAACACTGTCAACTATAACTTTGACTGTAGAAAGTGTGAAGACTTGATTTCATGGATATAATATCTTCATAAAATGGCCATCATTTCATTTGAACTGCAAGGAAAAATATTGCACAGCAAATGGATGCAGACCAAAAGGATCTGATACTATCTTAAGGTATACACAGTTGGTGCCTTAGTCAATCTTCTACAACCTATCTCAACATTTGGTACATGAATCTAGAATAATATCAAGGTAGATATAATGTAGACACATTATGACATGAGTATCATCCTACGCAACATACTTAGATCACTATTCTTCCTTATACTACCCTGCAAACATACCTCAACATATATCCACTTATGTAGCAACTAACAATGGAGTATGTACATAATTCAGTAACACATCTTGACATCAATGATAGCCAATGTAGGGTTGATATCAATGAAAAAACATTACCAATAATCTACCCCTTTTTCATTGATGGCAACACATATATACTTCTCTCCCCCTTTGACATCAAGGGCAAGGGGCATGACATCTTCTACTTATAATATCTCAAAACTGAATGAGGTCCCCCTTACTATATACTCCCCCTAAGATAGAGATTCCCCAAAAATGGATGCTATGTACAGGAATAGGTTGAAAAACCAAAAAGATACTACAAACTTCCATAAAAACTTTACAATAACAAAATTATCTTACTTATACCTTTGTAGCATCATTAGAAGGTAAGATTTTCTTGTGAGTTTCTTTAAGTTGCCCCAGGTTTGCAACACAATTTTCTTTTGCAGAGAAAAGGATATGATTCTAACATTCAAATTTATACATAAATCCTCTACCTCATCTATGTTGAATGGATCCTTCATCATTTTCACAGTCTTTTTGCTTCCATAAGTATCCCAAAAAGTGAAGCTAGTATTACATTGATTACTTCCATTAACTGACCAAACTGTCTCTCTAATTGATTTCTTTAATCCTAAAGTAGGGACAACTAAGCATGAATATTTTCCAAATGTTCCCTAACAGAACCATCTTTATTTTTTGAAACATCATATATTCCATCCATTTGAATGATTTTTGACTCAATGAAGTCAATCTGATCATTGATACTCTTAGTGGAAGTAGCCCATCTCAAACAAAACCGGTATGAGGAAATGGCTTCATCCATAACCTTTTTGAACATTTCCAAATTTTATTGAAATTTATTGTGTGCACTAGCACACCTAACAGATACTTCATCCATTCTTTTATTATTCATCTTTCCCAAAACCTCTTGAAATTCAACAAGTTTTTATATTTTTGAAAAATTTTAATAAAAAAAACATGATTAATTATTTACTTGGAAAAAAATTACAAAAAAATATGCATCACATCAATACATGAGTCCCTCTACTTATATCTAAAATCTTATAAAAATATTATCATTTTATTGTGGTTAGGTGGTCGACATGACACCTTTCTTATTTTTTTTCCTAAAATTTAAGTACTATTGCATTGAAATTTCAAATTTTCACCAAATAGGGTTTTTTTAAAAATAAGCCTAGTAGTTTAGAAACTACATCAATTTTCTACAGATTCTATTCTTAAATATTTTTGAAATAATATAGATAATTTATTCAAATTTTTATGTCAAGTTGCCTAACTCTGATTTTTTTGAATTTTTTGCCACTTAAGGGCTTGTTTTTTCCATGATGATCTTGCACATACCCTCACTATTGAACAACATGGTGAATTTTTTAGTATCTCATGTATTTTAGGGCTATAATAAGTTATGCAGTTGTAGCTACCCTGATTCAACACTCTCTCTTTAGTTACTGAAAAACCCATCTACACCATGTTGAGGTATAGATTCATTCCTTACTTTTCACTCTTCCTCCTTCTTCCAAACCTTGTTCATCTCTTTCTTTTGCTAACTAATGATAGGCTTCCTTTAAAGAGCATAAGATCTTATGTTATTTCCCTTGCAAAATATTGTAAATTTTCCTTGTCTATTGCAATTATAAAAAAAGATACTAGCTTGCAGAGAATAGTTATTTTTTCTCACATTGGATCTACACTTAATAGCTCTTTATGACCAAACTTGTTGCATGAGTAACAATAACCATATAAATATTGAGTGGTCATAGCGTGATTATTCCTTATCCCCTTACTTTATGTTATTTCCCTTGCAAAATCTTGTAAAGTTTCCTTGTCTATTGCAATTATAACAAAAGATACTAGCTTGCAGAGAATAGTTATTTTTTCTCACATTGGATCTACACTTAATAGCTCTTTATGACCAAACTTGTTGCATGAGTAACAATAACCATATAAATATTGAGTGGTCATAGCATGATTATTCCTTATCCCCTTACCTTTGTATTCATTAGTCTTGTGGAAAAATTTATTGCAAGCATAGCATAGCATTGACCATTAAATGATTGGGATTTCATACCATTATACCTTAGAGGCCTAAGAGAATTTATACTTATCTCACTTTTGCACTCAACTACCTTATGACCAATTTTTTTGCATGTATAGCAGTTACCTTTGAACCTAATAGGATCCGTTTAGAAAGGATTCTTGAAATTTAGTTTCTTCTTCTGAATAGGTGTGAAATCACCTCCTTTCTTATTGTCTTGATTTGTTTTTTCATCTCTAGATGATGTTTCCTTTGGTTCATATTTTCCTTCTACCATGAAGTTATCATACATATTTTTAGATGCCTTTAACATAGTACTTTTCCCCTTTTCAAAGCCAAGCCTAGATTTCTCTTTAGAGATATTTTGAGAATTAATTAGTTCATCAAGAATTTTAGAACCTTCTTTCAATTTTAGACCTTTATCAATTTGATCTTTTTCCCTTTCAAGTTCTTTTCTTAGAGTAACAATTTCTTCCTCAAGATTTGAACATTCAACAGTTTTATCTTGAAGCTTGGTATTCAAATAGTCTTCAATCATTTTTCCTTCTTCAATATTAACTTTCAAGTCAAATATCACAACTTCTGCTTCCTTGAATTTATTTCCTTCTTCTATTTTAGATTTTAGTTTGTTAACCTCTTCTTGGGATTCTTTTTCCTTTGTAACTAATTTGTCAATTGTCTCTTTATTTTTCAAGCATACATTCATATTTGATATTTTGCAACCTTGCTTCATCCAGTCCTCAAGAGTGGACCTAAGTTCACCTTCAAAATCAACTTCACATTCTTTTGGATTGATATCCTGGCCTTCAGGTTCCATTAATTATAAGTCTAGTTCTATGATGAACATATCATTGATATTTTCCACAAACCCCATGTGTTCAGGTGTAGGATATACCTCAGTTGTTAGGATTGTGCAGGGCAGTTAGCTTTGATACCAATTGTTGAACACAAAGCAATGTTGAGAAGGTGGTGAATCAACATATATTGAAAATAAAACATTCCCATATGTAGATAACACATCACATCACATGAACTGAAAGAACAAAAAAAATTAAAACATGCACCACACCATAACACTAGCATATTTTACGTGGAAAACCCAATGAGTGAAAACAATGATGCTAGTTAACTCACAATATAAAATATCACTACTTAAAAAGGATTTACAACAAAGTTTAAGGATAACTATCTATTGAATTGCAAACACTAAAGTAGAGACAACTTCAAGAGCAAGATACAGAAGACTTGATGAGACTTACTATCTCAGAGTAGGGTACATGAAAATTATGATAAGAGAACTAAGACTTGAACTATTGTAGATGAGGCATCTGACTTATGCTAACATTGCAGTTCCTTTTTCACACATTTAAATCTTCATATAGATTTCACACACTTCATGTTTAGCATTCTACTTAATTCATATTCAATCCTCACATTCATATCACAAATGATTTTTATCTTCTATATATCCCCTGTAATAATATAAAACTCCGATGAAGTCGGCTTCAAGATGACCATTGGATGAGGGTGATCCCACAAAAGTGGTTTACAATTTTGGCCAAACTAGACACTGAAATTATTATTTTTAACTAAATCTTCACATTCGGGCACCTATAGCGGCTAAATTGTGAGGAATTTGAAGATGGTGTAAACTAGAGTCTCATCAATTTTTTTTTTGTAGATTCTGTAACATTTTTCCTGCACTGGAACTCAAATCTCCGTGTCTTCCACCATTCCATACCAGTACCTGATTTTTCGCAAACAACATTTTAAAAGTGATTTCACACCGATAACGCATAAATTTTTTCCATGGCTGGCGCAAAATTTACCTTTCAAATTTAGATTAGTAACTCTGATATCTAGTGCTTTCCACTTGGTTAGATAGTTTTTTTATTGAATATTTTTCCTTAATCAAGTTTCCCTCAAAGTCAAACTAATTACAATCTCGCATAATAAAGACGCATCAAGATAACGCTGCGAACTTTTTTGTATATGTCAAAATTTAATTTAATCTTTTTTTGTTGATCAAGGACTTTCAACATCTGGTGCACTCCATATATTTTTTCATTTTTTTTGATAATCTTCTATTTTTCCACATGTGAAGAACAAAGAAATTCATTTCTCGATGAAAACCTATGTTTAATAAAACTTTAAAAACAAATACATAACAAAACCAAAAACATATTAAAATTATATTCATTGATAGCTTGTTCTAAGGAATACCATAATCATTTGAAATAAATTTTAAATGAATTCATTTGATCCCCCAAAAAGCTAAATCAAAAGTGATTTTTTATCAGCATTTTGATAGGTGTAAAGGAGACGCATTTATAGGTATGGTTTAAAACTAGCGAGGTTCTATCCAAGGGGGTTTGATCTAAGGTGATTTGATCAAACCCTCTTCAATTGGAATCCTTAAATGGAACATTTTAAGGCTTAAATCATTATATTTTCTAAAAAATATGTGATTTCAGCTAAAATCGTTCCTCCCGTGAATTGTAAACCACTATTATGACAAGCATCTCATGAAACAATTGATATTGCAAGGGTCATCTCAAAACATATCCATAGTGAAAGAACTTTGATTGTGGATTAGCACATGCTATGTTGAGGCCTAAGAGCACCATGCATTATTCAAAACAATATTAATTGATCAAGATCAACTGTAAATGAAGAAATCAAGTCATGTTAGCTTGATTAGTACAAGTACCATCAATACTATTACTAATTGGCTTCACACCACTAGGGATATACCAAAAACAACATGTTGATCAAGATATGTACAATGTATATTGTTGATGCCAAAAATTGGCAAGGTAACAACCCTTTATGGGAAACTCAGTTTATGGGGGACCTATTGTACTAAACTGAGTGACCTTTGGATTTTTAAAGAAGTTGGCTTCTTTTGTGAATGGGATTTTGGAATGGGAAATAGAAGCATTACCATGTCCTAGAATAACAAAAATTAAGGATTGTAGCATGAATAGCTCATTCAATGACATAAAATAATAATCATGCCCATTTACTAAAAAGAAGAGTCGAAAGACATGATCTAAACTAGAAAACTTGAATTCAAATTATAGAAGTACGACAAATAAACCATTCAAACAAAAATGGCATAGCATAAAGTTTATCAATAGCATAAGAAACAAAGAGGATAGACAATGGCACAATCTATGAGTTCTTGCAATAATCTAAACAATACAAAGGTCTAGTCTCTCCAAAAATACTATGATTCTAAAAACTAGTGAAATAGCATACACTAGTAGAATTTGAAAAATAAATGACCACTTGGATTCAGGGTTTCTTAGTCACATGACTAAAACTTTTAGTCACGTGACTAACACTAGTAGAATTTAACAAATATATGACTACATGACTAAAACTTTTAGTCACAACAACTAAAGATGACTAAATAAATGACTAATTCGATCATCATAAGTGACTAATTTGATTGTGGGGTAAAAATCACAACTAACTAATTAGTGACACAAATAAAAATGAGTAAATAATTAGTCACACAATATGATATTAAAGTGAATTGAGAGAGTGGATTGTATTATAATATAATACAATAATAATATATTATATTACAATAGAATATAGTATAATATATTATAATATATATATACTATAATATAATATATATAATATATTATTATATATTATAATATATATATTATATGATATTATATATATATATATATTATAGTATTATATTATTATATAATATATTTTATTATTTATATAAGATATATTACATAATATTACACTATAATATAATATAATATTATATTCTATTATATTATATTATTGATATTATAATATTAAATATATTAATATTATATTAATAATATAATATTATAATATATTTAATAATATTTATTGTGAAAAAATGAGAATTATATATTGTAATTTATTCAATTTCAAATTCCATTTTGAAATTCTATTTAAGGAGGCAAATTCTTGAAAATCTTGGCGGGAAAATGTGGGCGGCAAATGTGGGTGGGCAATTTTCATTTTAATAAACATACTCTAAAAGCCTAACTTATTTTCACGCTACAACTTGGAATAGGGATCGACACTGGTAGCTGCTCCCAACTCTGTTGGGACTAGTGATGAAGAGTTTGGAGGAGTTGAGACCAATAGTGATGGGGAAAGCAACAAAAATGGCTATAAAAAATGGGTAATTTTAAAAACCTAAATGTGCTCATTATCAGATTTTTTCATTTTAATAAACATACTCTAAAACCTTCTTCGAAACCTTATTTTCAGGTTGCAGCTCGCCAAAACTAAGAAGTGAAGGCAACGACTAGTATAGATCAATTACTCATCAAACAATTTAGTGTAACTTAATGTAATAGAGGTAACATTAGAGTTTAGATAAGTACTTTTTAAGGTTACTGTCTGTTACAAGTCTACCCTATTTTGAGCATTCCAAGTCTATACTCCATTTCCTAAGAACAAGAAAGAAATCTAAAGAAACTATATTAATATGCCCAACAAGAAATGCAGTCTTATCATAACTCATTCACAATACACACAGTGGCAACTATATGCCTTAAAATGTGAAGAATCATATCTACCTATTCGGTCTAAAGGATAGCAGACTCTAAGATAGAAATCATATGACTATGGGTTGTAGCATACTTTGAAACATGGTAGCAAAAATATTTCTTGGGAATAACTTGGCAAACAAAAAATTAAGTATTTTACAAAAAAGGAGGAATCCAAAAAACTCAAAAGAATAGAAAAAAACTATTTTTTTTATATTTAAAGGCAATGCAATTGCATAGAGATAGAGAGAGTAAAGGGAGAAGAGATTGTAAACTATGAATTTTGGAATTTTTGTCATTAATTTTTTGATCTTTGAACAATGGACTCAACAAACTAGAAATGATGCTCACTCTCTACATAGTTGTAGAAAAATCTATTTGCTTTCATGAAAATGATGTCAAGGACAATGTTGCATGATTTTCCTTTCTTTATGTCAAAAACCCCCCTGTTTTGGAGATAACAATTGTTAATTTTGTAAATACTAGCTGCTTGTTTATAGAGCCAAGTGGAACCAAACGGAATGGCATCAACATTAAAGATCTGCCCAAAATTCTACTGATCAACTTGATGCTTTGAACATGACCTTTAGATCCCACCCTTGATCACATTGCAATTCGATATTAAAATGTCTTGTAAAAATCTACAAGGTTAGGATCCATGTTGGTCATTTATATGTACATTAAACATCAAGCAAAACCAGAGAAAAAGTCTCAACATATTTCATTAATTTACAACAATGAACCTCAATTTTTTTTGTACTTGAAGTCCACTTTGTTGAATGGGAACCTATCGTATGAGAGTTGATCCACAGGGATTCAAAAATAGTTTACCAATCAGCCAAGACTTAAATCAAATTAAAATAGATATTAGAAATTTTTTGTCACGGTGGTTTCACATTTGTCATGGGAGTTCATTTGTGTCACGATGATTTTGGCCATTCAAATGTACAGATAGAGTAAGGGTAGAAAGAAAGACTATTCATGTTCCATGATGTTTGGGAGTCCTGTAGCATGTGGAAGGAAACTTTCATTGTTTCTATTTGTAAGAGGCATGATCAAGTCTAAGAAATTCAGTACAAGGAAGAAAATAAATTCAGTTAGTTGTAAGAGCAAGAACTAGTTTGTTGCTGAGAGGAGTGAGTGTGATAGTAGAAGATTACTGGACATGTAGTTGTAATATTAAGACCTCTTTGTAGCTATTTTTGACTAACGGAAGGAGGGAGAGTCATGTATTTGTCACTTCTTGATTATTTTCCCTGCACTAAGGTTTCCATATTAAAATTTGTGTGAATCTAGTTTGTGGTTGATGTTCTCTTGTTGTTTTCATCTTTTTTTATACAACTGCAACTTTGTTTCATTTTCAACAACTAGAAAACACTAAATCCAACATGTCACATTCAATTCTTTGTCAAATTCAAGTAAATTCAAATTAATTTCCAACAAGCATAGAATCTTAGTAAGATTACAAATAATATTAGTATCAGAGCAGTTTAACCCTTGGGTATTGCAAATAGTTGTGTTGGCTTATATGACATTCACAAGATCTCAGAAAGAGGATCACAACCTTAGCAGTTAGAGATCTAAATAGCAAGGTGGATAATTAAATAGGGGTTCTCTGAGTATTGTGGATAGTTGTGTTGCTTTGTATGGCAGTGACAAGATCTTAGAAAGAGGAATTGCAACTTTATTATTCAAATATTTTAATAGGAATGTGGCCAAGAAAATGGAGGATTGTGGATAGTTGTGTTGGTTTTTATGATAGTGACAATATCTCAAAAAGAGGAATTGCAGCTTTAGTAGTCAGAGATTTTTAACAGGAAGGTGGATAAGCAAATGGAAGTTTACTTTGGTGTGCACTAAGATAGTGAGGCACAAAGATTTATTTTGGATGTTTCAAAAGCTCTAGTTTGGTGGGAAAGCTATCCAATTGCTTTTAAAAAGTACATGCAAATAGCGTCTAGTTAGGAAGGATCTAAAAAATTAATCAAGAAGATTTATCTTTAGTGGAAATATTTCAAGAAATACAATAATCAAAATGTGCAGGATTACGTTGCAAAATTCTGTAGAAAATCCATGTTGTTGAAGTTGAACTTGGAGGAAGAGAATATGATGATAAATCACATGGGAGGATTGTGCCCACATGTAAGGAAAATATTCATCTACAAAAAACCTAAAGACCTTGATAAATTAAAAGAGTTCTTCACCATCTTTAAAATTCTGTCTATATTCCCTGGAAGAGATACCCATGTTAGCCAAGATTCCATGAATTCAAATTGATTTTTAGATGTCTCCCTATGCTACTTTGTACTCCACTTTAGTGGAAGAAATAACTATAGTCATATGCTTCTTACATGCCTTGGAACTTTCCCTTATGCCCATGTTGAAACCATACCTTTTTGTCAACTTTCAATCATTATGGGAGCTTTTAAGCCCATGTTGAAACCATCACTTCTTATTAACTTTCAATCATTATGGGAGCTTGCCCAATCAACATCTGAGTAACTAGTCAAGTATAAGTTTTCTTTCTTCTTGAACATTAATCCATAGTTTCTAAATATCAAGCAAATATCTCAACACCCTTTTAGTAGCTTTCTAGTGCATTTGTTTATATTTTTCTGTGAGCCAAGTGAGATGGTTATAGAATATCCTAGATCTTGATAGTTATGTGTAAGATAAATGAGATTCCTTAATAATTGTTTGTAGAGAGATTTATTTATTTTTTAGACGTGCCATATCTAGAAATTTGTAGTTGAGGTTCCATGAGTGTTGCATTTTTTTTAAATTCATTATCCTAAGTTTTTCAATCAATCCCTTGGCATATTGTTTTTGAGAAAGAATAACATAATTCTTTATTTTCCCTACCTATAGACCAAGGAAAATGTAGTAATCTAAGATCTGTCATCTTGAAAGATTCATGCAAATTTTGCTTCACAACTAACTAGAATTAGTTCTTCACTACTCCTAGAGATAAAAAGTTATTTAATATACATTATTAGGATTACAATCTCTCCATGTTCACTTTGGATATACACATAATCTGAAAGGCTTTGATAAAAAAAAAATTGTTGCGATGTTCATTAATTCTGCTGTACGCATACATGAGGTGATTGCTTCAACTTGCACCATGACTTTATCAATCAATACATTTATGTTCTTTTCCTTGAACTTTGAATCATTTTAGGTTGTTTCATTTACAAATCCTCTTGGAGTTTCCCATTTAGAAACACACTTTTCACACCCATTTTTCAAATATGCCATCTAAATTGTGCTACAAGTAAGAGCACAAGTTTGATGGTTTATATCTTTGTTATTGGTGCAAAAATATCCTTGTATTCAATTCGTTATTTTCAATCAAACAATATTTATGTTTTTCAATGGCGTATCTTCTCTGGAGACTATTTCTAACATCACCTTTGTTGCATGGGTCTCCTATGTAATTTACCTCTATGATGTTCTTGGTCAACATGTTGTTGCTACCTACCCACATTCCTTCATCCTCTGTCTTCTCTATTTTTTTTCCAAGAGAACTTTTTCAAGGTTTGCACCAGTAAAGTAGCTGATTATGAAGGTCTCCAAGCTGAATTCATCAAATATAACGTGGATTCCCTTGCCTTTCCCCTTTCCATGCTCTTTGATAAACTGGTGAGTTCAATTTTTCCTCAATCATGGTCTTAACACATCATTCAGCCTATTCATAAGCCTGAGGATCACTTTATCCTTGGCAACTATATGATCATTATGATTGGGTATACTTTTTCTGAACATTATGCCATAGCGTTGGACATGCCACTGTTGGGGTACTTGGAAAGGAATAATGTTAGAGTTAAGGGATGGGTAGGCTTCAAGAAATACTACGAGACTATTGATCACATCTTTACACACTGAGCTATTATTGTGGATGCTCATCACAAGTCCTCCAAAGTATTTTTATGTTTTGTTGACTTTAAAAAGGACTTTGACTCAATTCCAACATACTTGATTTTCTAGAAGTTGAGAGATATTTGCATCCCAAACTCCTTGATTACCAATTTTAGGTAGTTTCGTAGTTTTCATGACCTCTCTGACTTTTTGAATAGTTAATAGTATGATTAGGTCAAGCAAATTTTTCCTTTCTCATCAACCCTATTCAACATTTACATTGATGAGTCAAAATTATTTCTTTGATGACAAACCCATTTAGATGATGGTTGTATCTTACACAAGGTGGTTATAACCATCATCTTTTTGGTTATGATTTTTTCCTCCTCACACTTTGTAGAGGGCTTACAATGACAATTTGACACCCTTTCTTATTTTTGTGAACTTCAATAGCTTTTGGTCATCTCCAAGTGTTCTCTCCAAATTCTATTTTTTCTACTAAGGGGAACTTCTAGAGTCACATTGAATCCTACACATACTTGGGGGTCCAATTTTTTGTTCCACCCTTTAGTATGAAGTTTTCCCCTCACTCATGCATGTTGAAAGATGTATGCCTCTCTTTTTGTCTTGGAATGTTAGTGTTGTTAGATCCACTTCCAAGGCATACCCTCCAGATTTCGCCTTTTTGATACAATCATCAAGCCTATAGTTTTTTTATGGTTTAGAGGTTTCCCTTGTTGCCTCAAATAAATAGAATATCTTTTTCTTATCTATTCTCCCCGTGTTTGTTCATAAAATCCATATATTTAGATATGAAATTCTAAAAGCTTCTTAAATTTTGGATTTCTACCGTTCTACACCTGTTGTATGTGTCAAATTGGTTTTCGTCCATAGTCTCAAATTCTTTTCCTCTTTACAAATCATCCGGCTGAAGCTACCCATCATCTTTTAAACAAAGTATAAATATTTTTCCTTACTCAAAACAATAAGACAATGATATCTAACTTCTTGTTATTAATCTTATCCCCTCCTCTCATCATTGTATCTCCTCCTCTCATCATTGTGTATTGCACAGCAATCTAGCTAGATATCCTTTAGTTAAAAAGGATTGGGTTATAAATCAACTTTTTGAATATTCAATCCAAGCAGATTGATGAGGTTGAAATTATTTATATATGGTAGAACAATGAAAACATCACATACTTCTTACTCCTTGTGATTCCTCTTTGTGACACATACAGCGCATACAGAACACAAATAATATTTGTCATTGCCAAGTGTAATCTTCTTAGCTTTCATGTTACTCATCACATAGAGACAAATAATAGAATCAAGGTACCATACATCTAAATGCAACTTTTCATTTGGATGGAGCTCCATTTTGACTCCTGTTAATCAACACATTGTATATGTGGGCTTAAGAAATAGTAAAATTTTAGTTGGAAGCGTTAGGGATACACCATATTGTAAAATATAAATGTGCTCATTATTAGATCTTGGTTGTATTTTTCATTTTAGTAACTATATTTTTCATTTTAATAAACATATTCTAAAACCCTTGCTGAAATCTTGTTTTCAAGTTGTAGCACATCAAATTGGAGAGGTGAACATGCACTCTTTACTTTCATCCGACCATAACCAATGAGATTTCTAGATAGGAAGTTGCCATCCTTCTCATTCAAATCCTTCCAATCTTCTCTCAAGGGTTGTCCGATTGGAATGGGAGGGCGAGGCTGCTCTGAATCGGGCAATATATGCACCACAAATAATATAACTACATTTACTATATATTTTCATGTCTTTTCTCCCTTCAATTTTTGTAGCATTTGTATCATATCTTGGATTTGTCTTCCATGGCAACCAAGAGTGCAGTGAAGGATGTATTTCTTGGATCTTTGTTTATGCAATTGTATGTTGTTTGTAATTCCTTTGGTTATGTAGCTGTTTGTTGTTTGTATATTCTTTTTTTCTCATGCAATACAAAAAAAACATTTGAATATCTATGATATTTGAGCTTTATATGCATAAAGTTGTTTGTTGATTGTATATATTTTATCATGTTAATCCAATACAAAAAAAATATTTGAATATCTATGATATTTGAACTTTATATGCATAAATTTTTGAAAATTAATTAAGTTAGATTTGATTTATAACTTGAATTATTGATTCACTCAAATAAATTAGTAAACCATGACTAAATAAATGACTACTATGACTAAAATAAATGAATACAATGATCAAATATATGACTACAATGACTAAATATATGACTACAATGGCTAAATATATGACTACCATGACTAAAATAATGATTAAATATATGACTAAATTAATGATTAAATATGTGATTAAATTAATGACTAAATATATGACCGGTTAATAGCGGTTAGTGACTAAATATGGCTAAAATGGCAGAAGCTAAATATGGCAAATGAATCACTACCATGACTAAATAAATGACGATTAACAACAATCAATGACTAAATTGCGCGACTAAATCAATGACTAAATCAATGACCAAATCAATGACTAATAAATGACTAAAATAGTTGATCCTTGAAATTTGAACTCCGCGTTAAATGACCAGCAATAAACTACTAGTAGTCCGTGACCAAAATTAGTCATTTATATGCAATTTTTAGTAGTCTATTTTAGTCATATATTGTTTTATTACTAGTGAAATTTATGCAAAATTTTTGAAAATTACGTACAAGGGCGAAGGGTTCTCCAAGGAGTGAATGGGTCTTTGGATAGGGACTGAAAAAAATTAAAAAATTTGAGTTTTTGAGTTAATGTTTAAGTTCTTTGTTTTAGGTTGCAAAAAAATTCTTTTAGTTACAAATTTTGAGAATTTGATGATTAAATTCACATGCAATTTGATGGCAAAAAAAAAAATGACAACTTTTGAGATGCAATTTTGACTAAATTTTCTAATGTAAATGATTGAAGGACACCCTTATGTAGACTAATATGTGAAATATATGCAATATTTTTGAATTTTTGAGAAATTAAATGATGAAAAATACAATTTTGAAACCCTAAATGAGATGCAAAAAATCTAATAAGAAACGTAGATCAAGGGTTTTAGAGACTTCAAAATCATAATTTATGATGTACAATGTCAAGTTCACCAAAATGAAATGGTGAACAAGACACCTTAACAATGTCGGGTTCACCAAAATGAAATAGTGAGGAAAAGGGGGGATGAACTCAATCAATATGGAATGGTGAAATAGTCTAGGATTTAAACACACCTTTCCCCAATTTCATTAGAAAGAGAGAAGACCACAAAGAGATAGGATTGAATTTCAACCTTGAGGTGAGTCAACCTTATTTTGGACCTTGGATCTTTTCTTTCTTACGAAAAAAATGATCGATTTGCAATGTTTTGGAATTATTTAAAGTGCATTAACTAAATGAATTATCTGACCTAACACTTGAAATGCAGAATTCTATGATAAAAAATGGAAATGATAATTTGCAAGAAGATTTAAGAAGGGTCTGATAGTGTGCACCTGTAATGAAAAGTGGGTTTCAGGACCTATAGCATGATTGGTTCACCCTTGGGAAAATGGTTAATTAATTGGGGCTCCAAATAAGATTTTGCAATCCTCTAATCCTTGATCTAATCTTCTGAGTTCTCCAGGTTTTTCTCTCATAAAGTCAAAAACAAAATCTGTAAGTGAGTTTTTTGTAGCTTGAAAACAATGATGATAACTTATGCAACTTTAAAAAATTTCTCCTTTGATCAACGTTCGATCCTTCTTCACCTGTAAATTTGCACATACAAAGAGAAGAAAAAATGTTTATTCTGGGTGAATGGGGTTTTCCTTAGTCAAGCCCCATGTTTGGTAATTAAACCTTGATAATGAAATATTAACAAAATGAAATAATTGATGAATGCATAAAGATTGTTACAACTCACCAAACCATTAATGGCTTCCCTTAGAGGACTGAAGTCAAACACATCACTCTAAGGCTTGGATCTTGCATGAATTAGCTTGATAAATTGATGCTTGAATGCTTGAAACCTACATCATAATGTTAGCTCCAAAACATGACATGAACATACATAAACTTTGACATGAGGATATTATGTTGATTGTTGTTGTAGTTGACTTATAAATATGCTCTTCAATGCTCTATAAAATAATATTTTCTCTTAGAAAATTTGATCATGCCACTTCTTAATTTTTAGATTTGAATTGATAAAAAGGGCTTGTATTTATAAGTGTTTATCTAATTTGCCAAAAATTAGATTCTAAAAGCTGACAATTGAAACTTGAATTTGAAGAAATTAGATTCCAAAGTTGACAATTGAAACTTGAAATTAAATCATTAAAATGCTACCAAAAACATTTAAAAAATTAGGTCATAGGAGTTAAAGGGGACCCATTCACCCTTTGGAAAATGGGTCCTGGGACCTAAGTTTAGGACACTCAATTTCCAAGGTAATTTAATTAATGTTGGAAATTTTTTAATATAGGTTTCCCTTTCAGAAAATGGTAATAATAAGGCTTTGGAATGCATAATTTGGTCAATTAGATGCTTAATTAAGTCCAAATAGTTAAGGGCATGCAAACATAGTGTGAAATTGTAAAGGTATGCAATTTCCTACACTACACTTTCATCTGTGAAAAATTTGATGTAGAGTAGGGGAAGAACTAGGCTATTGATACCATATTTCACAACAATGGATTCATTCATTTTCTCAAAGTTCAAAGGTAATCATGATAGGGCAGACTTCTTCAACCAAGGTAGACATTTGATCTTCAAAACAACAAGCCATTCAGAGCTAATCACAACCCACAAACACCCACAAGGACCCTCTAGTCTCCAACCTATCAAATTCACTCAAATGACAACTCATAAGAGCTCTCACACATCAACCAATGGGCTTTCCTTCACAAACTTCCCTTTTACCCTAGTAGCCTTTCAAAATGACCTTTTTAGAAATAACTTGCAGAGAATGCATGACATTGAAAATGTATAGACATTTACAGATACCCTTTTTCCCATTTACAAACATATCTCAAAATCAGACAAGGTTCCTTTGTATGAAATGGGTCAAAATTTGACCGTCCTCTTCTTGAATAGGCCTAATTAGGCAAGTATGCTAGGTATAGATAGGTTTAATGCTTGAATAGAACTCAACTCTAGTTCCAACCCCCAAACATATCACACCTAACCATAATAGGCTTTCCCTATCATATAGATCACTTCCCAAAGGCTTTCCAACAAATACCCTAAGTCTCTAGATTTCCTAGGCTTGATACATGAAGATACCAAGACATAGCAGTAATTCCACACATGAAAAACACCATCCTATGCATTTTCAAACTAGGAATATAAAATAACACATCAACATCATCCATTCCACCAAGTTTCAGGAGTTTTCACCAAGTGGAATGGAGTTTATGGCATTTTGTTTACTCACTGGCTACCCTAACTAGGGTTTTGACCAGTCTACAAAAAAATGATCACAACTAACTCAACATAGTGAAATCACATGTAAACACCACCAAATGAAATTATATTCAATGCTCCATTAACACCAATCAACTTTAGCCATGGAAGAACCGTATAGATCCATACAAGTCAATGTAGTAGCAAAATGGTGTTTAGAAATGCAGAAAACAGAGATATTTTATTGCTCCAACTTCTAAAATTCAACAACCAACATTTTTGTTGAACATACAAGGCCTTTTTAAAAATTTCCCATCATTCTCCAACAGTTCATAATAATATTTCAAATTACAAACTAACTAAAAACCATTATGAGCACTTTTGACAAAAAAGATGCAAAAGTTGCTTTTACAACATTGTGCAACTTTGACAATTTTTGGCATCTACACCCTAACTCACCCCTAATGACTCAAAACAGACTCAAACACATATGAAATGGTCTTAGAAGACCTTATTACATGAAAATGACTCAAACAACATAAAATATCAACTTTTGACCGCCCTTGGAGGCATGAAAACCTGGGTGCCCCTATACCATTTCACACGTACATTCATGGAGGAATACAAGATTACACAATAAAAATTGGGAAAATAAAAAGAATCTACAATGGTATCAATAAAATCCATCACCGAATCATCAAAAACATCCACAACTTCTAGAAAAGAGGAAATCACAAATTACGCATCCACATATGATGAAAGTGATAATGAGAAGCCTCCCTCATCGAAAGAAATGAAAGTCATTTATGGAAGAGGATATAAACTATTGAAACAACTTGGATATAATGGAAAATGATGTGGTGTTCAAGAATAAGGCATTGATATTCCCATATATCCCAACACACAAGAAACAACAAGAGGTCTTGGCTATTATCCTTTGTAAATTAAAAAAAACCATCAAAAAATCCTTCACTTAACCATGAAAAATAGTATTAGTTACTACTCCTTTCCATGTGGTAGTTGTAATATCATAACATACTCACTACCATGCATGGGGGTATAAACTAATATTTATGCAATCATATTTCATTTCACAAGGAGTAACATATCATCATCCATCTTGGGCTCATCTTTGTTCCTACACTTGGGGGCAAGGGGTTAAGTAGCCTTATGTTAGATGCATTCCATCTAGCAAGGGATCTCTTTGTGTCTCCTTAAAATGTTAGTGTAGCAAGTACACTAACATTTAAAGGGGGGGAATATACTCTTGCACTCATTGTTTGCATGTGGAATGGTATCTTCTTAGTGATGATAACATACATCTCCTAGGAAGTGTGACCTTGTCAATCAAAGTGTGGCCTTCTTGATCTATGTGAGCATCTCTTTGGTGGTGATATTAGGCTTGATATCCCTTAAGAGTGTGACCTTTCTTGGATATGGCATTCCCCTTTGTGGTAATACTATGGTTAGTATTCCCTAAGGTGTGTGAGTCTTCTATTCCATGACTATTCCTCTCTTGGTAGTGTGTCACATAGGATATTCCCTAAGGTGTAATCTTTCATAAATCCCCTTTTTTGTTTTTGTTTTTCACCCTTGGTGATGATGTTGTTAGAACAATCCTTGAGGTTTTGTCATTATCTTATCATTGCTTATGCACTCCTTGATGTGAGTTTTGTTCATCCCCCATAACATTAAATTTTGTGTGCCCCCTGAGGTGAGTTTTATGTGCTCCTTGAAGCACAAATTTTTTACAAGGTAGTTCATGGATTCAGCATAATGGAACTTTTCAAATTATGAACTTGTGCACCCCTCTTTAACATGGCCACCTAACATAACACAACTTGCTTGCTAGTGGAGCCATGTGTTTCATGAGTATTTAGAATAACACAAATTACTATCCTCTTGTGGAACCCATCATATTGCATGGAAACCTAGCATAACATAGCTTTCTATCCAATAGATCTATGTAGCTCATGGGTGATGTGGCATAACACAACTTTCTAGTCCCGCATGAGAGCATCTTCTTGTCTAACATTTATTTGATGGATGATGTTTGGTATTTGAGGCAATTTATAACTGAGCTCTCTTTGCCTTACTGACTTGAACCCCTTTTAGTACTAACCTTGTGTTTTTTTGTGTGTCTTCTTCATGTTTGCATTGTGTTTACATCATGTTTGTTTTCATTTCATCATCATTATATGTTATGTTATGTCATGTTTTTTGTTGTGTATGCTTTGTGTTTTCAACATGTATGTTTGTGTATGTTTTCTTGCCGCATTTCATACATGTTTGTGTTACTTTGTTCTTATATTGGTTTTCCATGGGATCTTGGATCCTGGGGGCTTGTGCACTCCCTCTAGATCCTTTGAAATCCCATCTCTTCAACATTTATAAAATTGAACCCCCCTTGACATAGATTTTCTACTTTATTGTGAGTCTCAGTGTAAGTTCATACTCTTACTAAAGTGGGGACTAAATGTAGCATAAAAAATTACCACCATTGAAAATTTCACACTATGTTTTTCTCCCCTAAATTATTGAGCCTAATTGGATCCCTAATTTCCTAAATTATTCATTCTATAGTCCATTTGTACCATTTTTCAAGAAATTGCAAGCATTGAAAAAATACATCTAATTGGTATTTTTCCCTTGACATTTAATGTCTTGGAAAATAGGGATAGGACCCATTCACCCTAGGGCATATGGGTCCCCCTATTTTTCTAGGGACTAATTTTGGATATGTCGGTTGATATTTTAACATTCAAAATTGAAATTGCAAATATCAGCTTTTGGGATTTAATTTTTGAGAAATTAGAGAAATGCCTATAAATACCTAATTATTACATCATTTGAGATCTAGATGAAATTATAAAACAATAAGTGAACATTGAGAGCACTATCAAGCAAGTCAAGAGAAATATTTTAGAGCTTTATTATAGAAATTTAAGATCCTAACATCATGTCAAATCCTATGTGAGTTCATGTGTGTTTATGTTATCATTGTTTGTGAAGGCTAACCCTTGTTTTAAGTCTCCAAGCAATTTCAAGAATTTGTGCAAGAAATATCTAAGACCTTGAGGTGATTTACATGACTTAAATCCTTCAAGGAAGTTATTGAAGGGTGGTGAGTTGCAACACTTTGTAATTTCATCATTCCTTCCTACCATGTATCCATTTATCATTAACATTGCCATTGTGGAAGTGGAAACACTAACATGGGGTTTGACTAAGGAAAGCCCCTAAATGGAATAACCCTTTCATTCTCTTTGAATGTGCATCTTTTAGGTTTGGAGATAATTTAAGGAATCTTGAAGAAAAAATGTTCATTGTTACAATTAAAGCCTTACATCTTGTCAACTCACATAAACTCACCTACAAAATTATATGAGACCTTAGATTTGACATCAGAGGACTGAAAAAGTTGAGAAGGACGCTCCTATAGGGACCCATACACCCTAAGGCACTTATATCATCTTGTAGTGGCTAAAAATAACTTTTTTGGATAGGTAC
The DNA here is from genome assembly GCA_007258455.2 of Sequoia sempervirens. NCBI lineage: Eukaryota > Viridiplantae > Streptophyta > Pinopsida > Cupressales > Cupressaceae > Sequoia > Sequoia sempervirens. Next base: position 2,425 of record VDFB02004402.1, on the reverse strand, counting down.
ACATCAATCTTCCCTTCCTAGATCTACCTACAAATTGTTGTTTTAGTGTTTACATTGTCAAGATCTTACATTTCTTATATTAAGGCATATATTCTAATTAGGTTAATTAATTTCAATCAATACCAATCCATTTCCCATCCCTTAAAGATGAAAATCCAGGTCTAATTGGCTCACATTCATGGTTGGAAGTCAATCGAAACACCTTGTTGATCTCCATCTCAATGGAACCCTAGAAAAATTCCTTGAATCATATTCTTCCAATAATTTGGACTTAGGGTTTCCCATTTTTTATATTTCACTATCTACCTATGCCAAACTAGATCTTTGGAATAGGTTCTAGAATTATACCAAAGGATAAAGGAATGATATTTTTTGTTTTGTTATGGTTGTAATTTCTTGAGTAGAAATTCATGCAAAATGTTGAAGCATAAACAAAGCATGTGAACTATTTGATATATAATTCATTAAAGAGGTATGTTCTCTCTGACTACAATGATTTTAGGATATGTAGAAATTAATTTTATTGAACAATTTTTAGAAACATGAATCTTCTCATCCTATCCTTGTTTTTTGTTTTCAAATATGTTAAAAGGATCCACTTAATTTTTAATTCATATTTTGATGAGATATATTTTATCTCATGGGTTTAAACTAGATTTATGAGTAGTTTCTATCTCTATCACTCATGCCCTATTATGCTTGAATTTTAATTGATAAAAATAATTTAATAAAAAAGAAAGCTAAGATACATTCCTCAAAAAAATTCTACAAATAGATTTTTACTAGAATATTACTAGCATGCTCATTATAAAATTATAAATGTCACAAATGAATGTTCATAGACATTTATTTTCTTCTTAAAAAATCACAACAATATATTATAAATGCATACAAAACATCAGCCAATTCAAAATTATAATATTTTCATCTACTTAACAAATTAACACGACTAAATTTTGAACTACTTGGGAGAACAAAAAGAACAAAGAGGAAAAATAAAGATGCTCTTTGGGAAAGAACATGAATTTTCAAGATCTATTCATTTCATTCTTGTTCACCTAATCAATCTTGACTTGTAAAGGCCTCTATTTTTTAATTCACTTTTTTGTTGATCTATTGCTCACATGGACCAACTAGGACTTAACCCTAGGGCCTTCCATTTGTGGTTATATTTCTCTACCATAAAACTATTGGCCCCTTTGTGGCTAGCCCATTATTGGTTAAGATTTATATTATTCCCAACGCTCCCCCATAAGTCACACTATAGGTTCTTGGGGTGTATAGATTAATTTGGCTCTAATACCATGTTAAGTTGTTTCTCATGAACCAACTAAGAACTAAACCTTGGACCTTCCATTTTTTATTGAAGTGCTCTACCTGTTGGAAACAAAAGTGCAAACAATAGAGAAAGGGGGGTGAATCAGTTGTCACAAAAAATATACAAATTAAACTTATTCTCAGATCTGATAGATGATCATGAAAGACTAAACCATCACCACATCAAAACACACATAAAACCAAGATTTTGACATGGAAACCCTGTTAGGGGAAAAACCACAGTGGAGGTTAATCCACAAGATTATAGCCTATTAAAAGTATTACAAATGGGTAATGCACATGCATTCAAACACACTGCCTAGAGCACACTGCTCAAATACAAAAGGATTACTGCCCAAAGGAAGGCTCGTTGTCTTACAGTCACATTCATATTACATTTGAAAGATTTTGAACTAAGAAAATAACATCTTCTAATGCTTGATTACAGTGTCGATTAAGCACATAAACACTTTCATCTGCTTACTCTTCTTCACACTTTACTTCTTCTTTCAAAAGATTAGAACATTATTCACACTTAGCACATAGCATACATCACACACCATACCATAAACAGTCGATCATAGATATCCACAACTAAGGATAACACCAACTACATGTTGGCCCAACAAAATATGAAATGTGTACAAACTGTCAACCCAAATCAATAAACAATTTATCAATGCGGACCAAACAATGTTGACCAAAACATATTAAGGACCCAAAATAACATCCTCAAATATGGAACACCTTCAAAAATTATGCCTCGAAGATCCACAACACGCTAAAATCACCTTGTCGGCCATGATCATGAAAAACATGAACTTCACAAAAGAAAATCACCAATGATGAGCACAACGATCAATGTGGAAATACAACATAGATAGAGCATGATCTAGGAACATCCACAAGCATCATGAATCACTAGTGAAGCATCCACAACAATTCAAGTTACTAGAATCACATCATCTTCTTTCCTGAACACCAACTGAAGCAACGAAAAAACTGTTAGAACATAGATACTCATAACTCGATCAAATCTTCATGCAAATCTCTCGAAAATTTATGTGGATAAACTTAGATATAATTTTAAACAAACCTTTTAATCCAC
>VDFB02004401.1:0-10229 GCA_007258455.2 Sequoia sempervirens | reverse complement strand
TCATGTTTCCCAGGATAGATTTTAGTGTGATATCTCTGCTAAAAAATGTTCGTTGCATCATCTTTGTTTTGTTACTAGAAAATTCCCAATTTTACAATACTATTTTTTAAGATAATCCTGTGTCATATGTTTTTGGCAATATGACATCCAATTTTCCCATTTTATGATTATTTACTGGATTAATAAAATATTCATGTTTGTATTAAACCAATCTTTCTTTTGCAAATGTCCTTTTCCTTCCAAACAATAAAACACTTCTCTCTGCCTCAATATTTTTCATAGAATTTGCAGATCATATTCTTATGCATCAATCAAAGGAAAAATTTGTTTCCAGTCTATATTCTCACATGTTTACATGTAACACCCTTTCCATTCTCACTATCTATGCATTTAGTCAACCTCTGTAAGGTATGCAACACAACGAGGTATAAAGAAGCATTCTCATTTACATTGAACATTACGAGGTATTGGGATTGCTCCATACCACTAGCCTCATCTTATTGTTTTTGGCGGGACCTCTCAATGATGTAAGTGGATTAATATTTGCAAAAAAAATAATTGGGAAAATCAAATTTATTTGACAAATTTTATAATATGTTTATGTTTTTCTTATTTTCTTATACAAAGAAGAGTAGCAGACCTATTCCACGCAATAGAAAAAGAGGTGAATGATAGATCTAAGACATGAAAGATATAGTTGATACTTGATTGAGTTCTCTTTCAGCTACTTTCCCAGTTACTTAGTTTATGTGGATAAATCACTAGGCAACATCATCCACTTTATAACAAAACATAGCAAATGCAATAGGCACGTTTACTATTGCACTTGCTGAATTTGCTTTTGAAATAGTTGCTTGATCAATGAAATTGAACTATTTAAAATATTTTTGTCTTTTTCCTATAGTTGGGATTTAAGGACATATTTTTTGTGTTTTTAAATTATAATCTATCTATTTTTCTATCAGTTGGAGTAGGTCTATTATTCATTTTCATTTTAGTAAATTAGGAAAATAGGGAGACATTATATATTGTGACAAATATTTAATTGGTGCATGCAATATGCGTGAGGCAACAAAACCCAAAAGTTCGTTGACAATCATGGTATGTTGTTGTTAATCAAAGGAACCATTCCTAAATGAGAATTATTGTGTAAGCTTTCACGTCCTACACACATCGTATAGATGAACCAACTACATCGATGCTAAGAATAGTATGATTGTTACATGTAAACATGTGATAATATTCAGTTGAATTTGTAAATCTCATGAACAAGATTTTGCAAATCAATTCTTATAACTTACCAAGACTTTGTTATCTATTATTAAATACGTTGTTAGCTCTTACAATCAAGTTTTTATTAATTACTATGCCTTTTTTCATTGGTTTTTTTTTCTCTTTCTTACAAACAAAGGAAAAATGTCCCCATCCTACTTCGGTCCTACAATAGTAAACATATTGACCAATTTCATGCGTGCAACAATGCTTTTTTTGACAAAGGTTACAATGCTAGATATGTGTAATTTTTTCCTTTGTAATTTATACATGGTAACCAAATGAGAATTTTGAAACAAAAAACTAAATACTTTGAACAAGGTCTTGTCAACTATGAAGTCAAATTGATCGATAGGCATCCCATATCCAATGCACATCATACAATCACCTACTCCTTAGCCTCAACTGTTCCATGTTTATCAGTTGCATAGAATATGTCATTTACTGCACCCATTTGTCCCTTTATCCCTTATAACAACAAGGAAAACTTCTACTTATAAAGTATCACAAACAAACAGACAAGCCACTCACTAGTAGTGCACTGTTCCTAGAATGAAGAACATGGAGAGCTAAAACCACACAAGCTTTTCAAAAAATAGTAAGCAAAAAAGAATTAGCACAAATAAAACCCAACATTCCCTTGAGATTTCATGAATTAACTATGCATTTACTGCTTCCATACCCACTAGCTATCCAACACATCTTGACAATTTGCATTTAATGGATTAAACATGTATTCACTACTTCAGGATTAAATATTTTCTACTGTATACAACATCCCCCTATTTCACTAATTTACTTTAGAAAAAATGAATAATATTCCTACTCCAACTGATAAAAAAAGAGAGAAAAAACATAATTTTTGAACATGAAAAATTTGTTCTTAAATCACAATTATAAGAAAAACACAAAAGAATTTTAAACAATACAATTTGATTCACTGAGAAACTATTCCAAAAATGAATTCACTATGCTCATCTGTCTACTCCACAAGTCAGATTCTTGAACCAAGCTTCTCTGTTATTGTTTACAATTCTTCCAAGGCATAATTTTTAGGCACATTGGAAGACTTAAAATTCATTGCAAACAAAAGTGAAGAATGATACAAGAATATGACCTTTTAGTTCCTTGTTCAACAACCAAGTATATTTGCAATGATATAGATGTTTGTGTGTGTCTCCAATCACAAGCAATGGTTCCTGTTATAGGGAAAAAATTTGCAAAAAAATAGATAAATATGATAATTTTTTGCAAACTTTTAGACATTTAATTAAAATTTTACGAGCTTTGTTGATAAGCTAGTGGCCACTCAAGCAATCATAGATAGTTGAAGCTAAGGAGTAGGTTACTATTGCAATGGTTTCATTTGAAATTCAGAGATAATAAATAATTTATCTCTTTTTCTATTGGTTGGAGTAGGTCTATTATTCAAATTTGTTAAAGTAAATTAGGAAAATAGGAGAAAATTATATATTTTCAAATATTTAATCACTAGATACAAATTGTGTCAGCTTTGGCAGTGAGGTGGTAGATATTGAATTAGTGAATACATGTTTAATGCATTAAATGGTATGATAGGTGGATCAAAAACAATAGTCTATTAAATGCAAATTGTGCGAGATTTGTAGGTGGGCTTGTGGGTACATAAGCTATGAATGCATAGTTGATACATGGAATTCTAGGGAAAGCAATCACTTTTATTTATGCCAATTTTTATATTTTTATTGTCTATTGAAAAACTTGTCTATTTTTAGCTCTAGATTTCCCTCTTCCATGTTTCCTAAGTTTGTGAGGCCCTTGAAAACTGGAAGAGCTACGTAGTTTTGTTTCAATAGTTATCTCAATAGCTTAGTTTTTTGTGATTAAATCACTAAGCATTAGCATTCACTTTGTAACAAAATATAGGAAATGTAGTAAACATTTTTAGTAGAGAAACAACATCGAAAAGAGCATTAAGAAACATGACCTTCCAATGTGTCCAAGAACTATGTATTGGAAGAGTTGCAAACATGAAAGGAGAATGTTGGTTCAAGAATTTGACTTTCCAATTAGACAGATGGGCATAGTGAATGGCATTCCATTTAATTCATAAACATGAAACTCCTTTTTGCATAAAAGAATGTTACTTTTGCAATAAAAAATATGCATAATTGCAATCATTGGATATGCAATTCATTGGTTAAATATTTTCCAAAATTCATAATTTCTTCCTAGTCTTCTAATTTATTAAACATAAATCAATAATAGACCTAGTGCATTAATCATGCATTCATTGCTTTTGTTCCAACCAATCCTCTGTCAAAGCTTGTGCAATTTGCATTCAACGATTAAATATTTTCCAAAATATATAATGTCGTATTTTCCTAATTTACTTAAACAAAAATGAATGGTAGACCTACTAGCATTTAATGCAATAGTTGTCTATTGATAGACAAACATGATAATTTTTTGCAAATATTCAAACCTTAAATTAAAATTTTGTGAGCTTTGCTAATAGGCTAGTAGCCACTCAAGCAATCAACACATAGTTAATGCATTCAATGCCTCCATAGTGAACATGACCTTGCTTTAATTTCCTTTCAAATATTAGTCAACTTACATCATTGAAAAGTGCCGCGAAAAACAATTGGTATCAAACCATTAAAGTGACACAATAAGGAAATGAAACAACATAGAAGAGTGCCTTGAGAAAAATAATATGTTGAGGCTAGTGGTATGAAGAAATCCCAATACCTCATAGTGTGTTAATAGTGAACAAATGTAAACAAGAACGCTTGTCTATACTTCACTATGTTGCATATCTTCAAGACGTTGACCAAGTGAATGGATAATGATAATTCCAAGAGTGTTACATGTAAACGTGTGAGAATATAGATTTAAGAGGATTTTGTTAGTTGATTGATGCATTAGAATATAAGTTGCAAATCCAGTGAATTACGTTGAGGCAGAGAGAAGTTTATTATTGTTTGAAATGTAGAGGACATGGTACATAAGTAGTGAATGCATAGTTAATTCATGAAATCTTAGGCAAGTGTTGGGTTTTATTTGTGCTTATTCTCATTTATTTATTGTTTTTTGAAAAGCTTGTGTGTTTTTATCTCTTGGTTGTGCTTTTCCATGTTGATGCAGGAGCATCCAGTGGTGTAAGGGCAATCTTGCATCACCCAAAAATAGTTAAATTTCAAGTTTCTCAGTTTTTAGATGTTTTTACATTTTTGGATACCCTTTTCATCCTAATGAAATTCTCAATTTATCATTTTTATTTTCTATTCCTGGGTGGAAAGATATTGCAGTTTTAGTTTCCCAGATTTGCACCTGAAAATCTTCTAAGTTAGATTTGAGGCACTTAGATTTCCTATATTGGCCCCAAAACTTTCCAAAATCGATTTAGCTGGTTTCGAGCATGTTGTTGACTTCGTGACCTTTCCAACGGTTCAAACGGTTCTCGAATTGGAGTCTCGGATCAAAAGTTATGACCCCGGGAAGTTGGCGCACTTTCTAGAAGATACAATTGCAAATGCTCTTTTGAAATTTGAACTTCATGTTGTAAATTTTTGGTGCCAAACCGCCTAAACTCAAATTTGAATGTTGTTTTGGCTCCAAAATAAAGAGGAGCTCTATTTATGGGCGGGTTTCTAATTTTTGGGTAATTTTTTTGGGACAAGCTCGCATATTGCAAAAGGGTGATTCTGTAGCTTTCTGTAACTTGCATGTGTTGTAGAACTTGGGGATTTGAGATCCTCTACATGTAAGAAGCTCCATTTTTTGAATAATAAAACTTCTCTTGTTTGTGGGTTATTTTCCAAGTCTCAGGTTGCACCCTCATCAAGTGGTATCAGAGCGGGTTTTCTTGAGCTGCAGGACGATTGCTGACAGAGGCAGCTCGCGATCGTGACCATGGCTGTGGGTTGGAGGTCAAGAAAGATTCTCCAAGAGTGATGCCTGGTAGGTGTGGTGGTTCCAGAGGGTGGCTGAGGTGGCAGAAATGCTGGTGGAAGAGATGCACCGGGCAGCCTCCAGACGCATTGGATGCGCATAAGAGCAGTTGAGAAGAGGGTTAAACTCGAGGGAGGAAAGTGAGGATGAAGGAGAGGAAGAAGGTTCAAATGTAGAAGAGGAAGAAGAAGCAATTGATCAAGACCAAATGCGGCAAATAAGGGCCATTTTGAAGATTAGGAAAAGACCCAGAGCAGAAGTCCCCAGTTATTCTAGAAGTCTGAATCTGGAAGAGTTGATCGACTGGATCAATGAGCTAGAAGAATATTTTGAGTATGAGGAAATAGAGGACCCAGATCGGGTTAAGTTTATGAAAATAAAGCTGAAGGGCCATGCTAGTATTTGGTGGAAAGAGGTCCAGTTGGAAAGAAATCAAAGAGGAAATGAAATATCACCAAATGGGATCGCATGGTAGAGAAACTGAAGAAGCAGTTCATACCAGTGGACTACGAGTTAGATTTGTTGAAGAAATTGCAAGGGTTGAAGCAAGGAAGCAGATCTGTGAAAGAATATACATAAGATTTTCACAAGATAATCATCAGAATGAGCCACACAGAGGCCAATAAGGAGAAGGTAGCCTGATATCTTAATGGGTTACGACCAAGCATTCAGGAGGAGTTAAGCCTAGTTAGAATGACCACCATTGAGGATGTGTATTAGTTTGCTTTGAAGGTGGAAGAGAAGCTGAACAAAAGATTTGATGGCAAGAAAAAAGGACGAGGAGGTCAAAGTGGAAAGGGCAATGGAAGACCTTCAGGAAGCTGAAATGATGATGAAAAGAAAAGTGAAGATTTGGGTACAAGCCGAAGCCAAAGGAATGATAATCTCTACCTACTGATCAAACAAAGGTGATCAAAGAGGTAGAGGATGAGGGAGATATGGACAAGGATCCGAAGAGGTGGTTTCATGAATCCTGTTTCCAGCTTTGGTGAAGAAGGCATCGAAGCCGCGAATGTGTCCACAACACCAAGGAAGGCGCATAAAGGCCGAAGGTTGTGGAAGGTTACGATGTGATGAGGAGGCCGGACCAACATCTCGGGATGATACCGAAGGGGAGAAGCCCCAGTGATTAGGAGAGCCCCGGTGATCGAGGAAAGGAACCAAAATATAAGACCCATTTCGCACAAAGTACAAGTGTGAAGGAAAATGTTGTGATGTCATTATTGATGGTGGGAGCACCACAATATGGTGCCTAAGAGATGGTCAAGCGTGCTGAAGCAAGAGGGAAAGACAATCTACATCCGACGTAGATTGCCTAGCTGCAGAAAAGCCCACAAAGTTTTGGTCAATGAGCAGTGCCTAGTAAAGTTCAAGATTGGGAGCTACCATGATGAGGCACTTTGTGATATCATCCCCATGGATGTATGTCACATGTTGTTGGGGAGGCCGTGATAATTCGATAAGCAAGCTATACATGATGGCCATGCAAACACTTACTCCTTGACAAAGGATGGGGTTTATCACAAGTTGAAACCCCTGAAGGAGACTGAAGAAAAGGTATGCAGTAGTGCTAGAATTTGTTATGTAGATGGAAGAAATTTTTTAGAAGGTATGAAGCATGAGCGTGTGTGTTATGCATTGATTCCTAGAGTGAGTAAGGAGGATAGTGAGAAGGTTCCAAAAGAAGTTTCTGGGATGTTGGATGAGTTTCAGGATATTGTTTCTGATAATGTACCCGAGGGTTTACCACCAATAAGGAAGATCAGTCATCAGATTGACTTGATTCCCAGAGCCATTTTTCCAAATAAGGCAGCCCATAGAATGACTCCAGCAGAAAATGAGGAGTTGAAACGATGTTCAAGAATTGTTGGAGAAAGGGTTTGATACTTCGAGAGTTTGAGTCCACAGCAAGACTTAATACTAGCACCAAAGAAGGATGGGGAGGAGGATGTGTACAGATTCCCAGCCATAAACAAGATAACAATCAAGTACGATTTCCCTTGCCAAGGATGGATGACCTGATGGAATGTTTGAGTGGAGCTCAGTACTTCACAAAGATTGATCTGAAGAGTGGATATCACCAAATCTGGATTCGAGAGGGAGATGAATGGAAGACTACCTTCAAGACCAAAGAGGGCCTGTACGAGTGGTTAGTCATGCCTTTGGGCTAACCAATGCACCGAGCACATTCATGCGGCTCATGAACGAGGTACTAAAATAATTTCTGGGAAGTTTTATTATTGTGTATTTAGATGATATTTTGATTTTTAGTAAGACGTTGGATGGCATCTCGATGCATATTCAGAGAGCCTTTGAGAAGTTAAGAGAAGAGAAACTATTGATTAACTAAGAATTTTGTGAAGAGGGAGTTAGTACTTGGGGTTGTTGTCTCGCTAAGGTCTCAAGATGGACCCGCAGAAGGTGAAGGCTATTCTCGAATGGCCTACCCCAAGAACTACTTTCAATGAGGTGAGATCTTTCCATGGTTTGATAGTTTTAGAGAAAGTTCATTAGAAACTTCCGGGGTATTTGTGGGACTCTCGACCGAAAACAAATGAGAGGGGATAGAAAAGAATTCAAGTGGAGCAAAGGAGTTTTGAACCGTTGAAGAGAAGGGTGACAGAGCAACCTCGCTCTAGCCCTCCCTCCCGTGATTTCAACAAGGTGTTTCGTGATTGTGATGCCGCTGGTTGTGCCATTGAGCGTTGTTGAGCCACAGGGCAAGCCCATTGCCTATTTCAGTGAAAAGTTAAATGATGCCAAGATAAAGTATTCTATATATGATCAGGAATTTTATGCAATAGTTCAAGCATTAAAAAATGGAGACATTATTTGTTGCCAAAGGAATTTGTTCTATATACCGATCATCAAGCCTTGTAGCACCTTAAACAGTCGTGAAAATTAAATCGAGGCATTGGCGAAAATGGTAGAGTTTTGTAGAGTTATACCTTGTTTGAAACATAGGAGTGGGAAGTCAAATAGGGCTTTCGTAAATGCCTTAAGTAGGAGGCATACATCGATGACAAAGATGCGATTGAAGTGGTTGGATTCAATGAACTCAAGACACTATATGCGTAATATCCCCGATTTTGCAGAAGCTTGAAAGCTTGCAAGGAACCCGCTACAAAGGGATAGGACGAGGTGGCTGATTTCATAATCTAGGATGGCATGTTATTTAAGGGAAGTCAATTGTGTATCCCAAGGAGTTCCATGAGGGAGAACCTGATAAAGGAGAAGCATAGTGGAGGAATGGCAGGACATTTTGGTCAGGATAAGACCATTTCCATTATCAATGAGCATTATTATTGGCCTTAGTTGTCACAGGATGTGAAGAATTTTGTACAAAATTGTAGGGTATGTCGGATGGCTAAAGGAGTGAGCCAGAATACAGGCTTATATCAGCCCTTACCTGTACCAGAGAGGCCATGGGAGGATATAAGTATGGAGTTTGTTCTTGGTTTGCCAAGGACACAACATGGGATTGATTTAGTCTTTGTGGTGGTTGATAGGTTTTCGAAGATGGCACATTTCATTCCATGTCAGAAGACCCATGATGCAGTCCACATTGCTGACTTGTTTTTCAAAGAGGTTGTGAGGCAACATGGTCTGCCAAAGAGTATTGTTTCAGATCGTGACACCAAATTTGTGGGGTAATTTTGGAGGACCTTATGGAAGAAGTTGAAGATAGAGTTGAAGTTTAGTTCTACACACCATCCATAAACAGATGGGCAGATAGAGGTTGTTAATAAGAGTCTGGGTAACCTACTGAGATGTTTGGTAGGAGATAAACCCAAGGGATGGGACTTGATCTTACCCCAGGTAGAATTTTCTTACAACAATTCTATCAACAAAAGCACTGGTAGATCACCATTCCAGATTGTGTATGGAGGTAGCCCCAAAACAGCTCCAAAATTTAGGAAGATGGACCAAGAGACGAAAATAAGTGCTGAAGTCGAAGATTTTGCAGAGCACATCAAGGACATACATGAGAAGGTAAGAGAACATATTAACAAGATGAATATGCAGTATAAGGCTAAGGCAGATCAGAAGAGGAGGTATAAGGAGTTTCAGATTGGTGATGAAGTGATGGTCCACTTGAGGAAAGAAAGGTTTCCAAAGTGGGAAGATATAAAAATTGAAAGATAAAGAAGTTCAAATTCCTATAAAATTTTGAAGAGGCATGATATCCAGTGGAATGCATATGAGGTAGAGTTGCCAGATGGATTCAACATTTCCCCTGTGTTCAACATTTCAGATTTGACAGAGTATCATGAAGGTAGCGCAGAGGAAGTACCAATGATGGAACAGTGTGGGATTCCAGCACCTACTTCAGAAAAGGAGGAGATTGAAGAAATCCTGGATAGTCGTGTGGGAAGGAGTACCAGGAATAGGCAGTATGAAGAATATCTGGTGAAATGGAAAGGAAGGCTTGTTGAAGATTCATCCTCGTTGCCTAAGGCAGAGGTTAACGATTTGGGTTTTTCTCAACTATCCGGAGATGTGACGTAGTCACTTCTCAAACACCTGGTGTCTCGGCGGAGAATCTTAGTGGTGTAAGGGCATCTTAAATTACCCAAAATAGTTAAATTCGCTTCACTTTAGATGTTTTACATTTTTGGATACCCCGTCCCCAATGAAATTCTCTTTACTGCTTTGTATTTTCTATTCCCCGGGTGGAAATGATATTGCAGTTTTAGTTTCCCTGCATTTGCACCTCAAAAATCTTCTCGAAGTTGGATTTGAGTGCGCTTGAGAGTTCCCCGGATCGGCCCTAAACTTTCCCAAAATGGGCATAAAGTATATTTCAAGCACGTTGTTGACTTCGGTGAATCCCTTCCAACGGGTTCAAACTTGTTCGAATCGAGTCCCGTGATCAAAATTTATGGCCCCGGGAAGTTGGCGCGCTTTCTAGAAGATACAATTGCAAATGTTCTTTTGAAATTTGAACTTCAAGTTGTAATTTTTTGGCGCCAAACTGTCTAAACTCAATTTGAATGTTTTTTTGGCTCCAAACTAAAGAG
>VDFB02004400.1:0-13246 GCA_007258455.2 Sequoia sempervirens | reverse complement strand
ATGTGGGTATATGGAAAACTGTACTATAGCTCAAACCATCTCATGGGTACTGAATGAAAACTGATATTCTCCATTTCTAAAGCTCGACCCACCAAGGAAATTCACATTTTGTATTATGTTATTTCTTTGCAAAATCCAGACATGGGTACTCCCTGCAAGTTGCAATTTCTGTATTTTAAAACAAACCCCAAATGTGGGTACTCTGTATACTCATTTGCATTCAGTTTATAAGCTTGGCCTGACTCAACATGGCATTTCTTTGGCATTCGGTACTCTTAAACCTTCATCATAAGGGTATTGTCATTTATGAAAAGAATGCATCTCTGTTGCATCACTGCTGAAAACCATCACATGGCAATGACTGTATAGAACTCCTATTCTGCTGCTCTGATAAAATACCCATATGGGTAAGCTGGAAATAATGAAAAACTGTACATTCACTTGAAACCCCAACGTGGGTATTTGGAAACAAGATATGTATATCATTTTGTATGATGGCTAGTGATATTCTTTGATATTCTGTGACTTTCTTATTAAACCCTTACATGGGTATTCCCCAAATGTGATAAAAATTGAATATTTTCAGAGAAGCTTCAAAAGATATTTTAATTGAAATTGTGCACTTTCCACAGAATCTTTTAAAGCTTTGTTAATTTGGAAATGGCTGCATCACATTGTAAATTATTCTTGTTCAATCTACCCATATTTGTCTACCTAGTAATCGTAATTCTTTGAGGATACAATAGAATAAATCTCCCACCATGCAAACTCGTTTGTGATATGAAAAGTCTGCACATTTCTATGATTGTGAAAAATCCGAGCTTCCTTTAGCATTCAAATTCTTCCATTTTCACCATAGGGCATTTAGAAACCTAGGGAAATCTATGTCATTTTGTTACACAGGTATACCACCATATGACAAAACTGAAAGCTCATTTAAAACCTTCTGATATCTACATTTTGCTTGCAACTCGTAGAGTTGCCCCTGTACTCCTGCATTTGTCTCTTTGTGAGGAAAAGAACCACAGGTTCATGAATGCTGGAAATGTATCTACTATTTCCATTACTTAAATATAGACTTCATGTTGTTTTTCTGCAATACTTAACCCTCTTTGTTTGAATTCAAATTACATATTTAATCTACAACAAACTCTTGCTTCTGTCCTTGGACTTATGCAGAGATTTTAACCGAAACATTGTAGTTCTGAGGACCGCATCTTACTTGATTATTTCAGTGCATTTCGAGTGCATGATTAACACTTCAGAAACACCTTTGTTATGCTTGTCATTTCCTTGTCATTCTGGAATGATCATTTCAATCTTGTAATTCCTAATGTTGCATTTGTATTATCAGCCAAATTGAACTGACTATTCATTACCATTTGAATCCAACGCCTCTTTCCTTCATACTCTTTGGGCTTCAACTCGAACTCTCATGCATTTTCATGCTCCACTTAATAAATTGTTCTGTGAATCTGCTCTCCTTTGGGATAGAAATTAAAACAAATCTCTTCATTAAGGCATAATGTATGCCTATTCACTATCCTTGGTTGTGAGAAAGAACACTGATGAATTGAACCTTGCATGACATATGATCATGATGAACAAATAACACTATAGAAAAAGAACGTGAACCATACAACAATGTTTGATATAAATGTACTCAGTCAAATTAATTGAGCGGGTTAAACTCACTGTTCACCTGTAGCTTTCAGAAAGCATCCACCTAATTGTTATGAATGCACAGTTGGTTTAATAGCTTGATAGATAACTATGCTTTACTCTTTCAGTTGTATATCACTCCTTTTGATGAATATGATGATACGATCTCTTATCAGCCCACTTGTAATGAATAAGGGCAGGATGCCGAGCTCTACCCTTGTGGGAGCCCGTTTTTCTCCACATGCTTGGTCTTCAAATAATGATCAGCTTCGTGATTTTCCCTATACTTGCACAAGGAAACAAACAATGCTAGCATAAAAAATAGGATATGATGATCATACTGATGTTTCTCCTTCAGCTCATGCTTTTGTACTTTTCTTGATTGTTTCAGTGTATGATTGATAGTAGGCTGCACTATTGTTGGTGATTCATATAGGTATCTTCGTAATCGGAGCTTCTGACATCCCTCTTTTCCTTCCTATAGGTCAACGAAGCTCGAGAAGACAAAGGTGCACCATTCAGCATTGACCATCGATAATCAAGCAATGATGATTATGTCATTACCTATGTGGATCATTCTTTCACATATTCCATAGTGTAGTGTGCTATTAATGATGACCGTGATTACTGCTATCCAATGCATTGTGTGTGGATATTTGATTTCATTTTATGCTTTTCATTTCGAAAAGAAAAACGCATTCCAATGCAATGTTGTAATATCATTTGGATTCTTGCAATCAAATGAAGCTATGTAAATATGAGTTATTCCATGAAATAAATGAAAGCATTTGAAATGCTCTGTTGCTTATATGCTCAATTTTGTACTTCATTTAATTGTAAAACATTGAATAGCACTCTAAAATTCTGACTCTTCTTTTAAATGCACAACTGTAACTTGACGAAAAAAGAACATGATGCAAGCAACACTTAAACATAATATGTAATTTCACCTTAAGATATAACAATGTTTGTAGCCACTCCACCACCAAGAGCTGCAACAAAAATTAAAATAAAAATAATGAGAATCCATTGATTATCAATGGAAACCAAAGAAATACACTGTTTGAAAACACATTGTGTAATGTAAAACACCTAGAAATGAATGTAAACTATAATAGAATCCTGGATGAAACTAGAAATGTGCACTTGGAGATCTTGTTGAGACTGGAAATGAATTATGGAATGCCACTAATGGTGAATTTTAGGCCTGGTGGGACTCATTCACCATTTTAGGTGAATTAGTCCTAGTTTTGTAAAATTGTTCTAGAACCCGTTTCAGACAAATGAGTGTCTAAAAGTGTAGAAAACCAAAAAAAGACTTGGATGTGGGACTCATTTTCCACCCATAGTGAATGATTCCACTTTTTATTTTTTCAATATTCAAAGGTGGAAACAGGAGCCTCTGATTTGCACTTTCTACTTCTCCAGGTGTCTGGTTCTGAAACTGTCGGATTCGAACCTGGAAATGACTTTTGTGGATATTTTGACTTATAAAATGAAGAGAGGACTTGCACAAATTTTTAATGAAATATTCAATTATTTCTAAGCCTCCAAGATGTCTAAATCTACAAACATGGAAGACAATAAAGAGAAATGTTGGATGTTAGGGCATGGGGGTTTCCCTTGGTCAAACCCCTTTTAGCTAATTAAACAAAAATAGAGAAATAATGTAATGAAGCATGCAATAATCGATTTAATTACCTTACCATGATGATTGACCTTTAATTTCTATAGAAAAATATGAAAAATCTGCCCTTGAATGTTTAAAAATTGCTATCTTAATTACTTGAAATGATAGAACCCTACCTTGCTTGACTTGAGATGGAAGAATGATGGATGAATAATAAAAAATGGTTATGATTTAGGGTTTTCAATGTTGGTTTTAGAGGAAACTCACCTTATTTTCCCATAAATTGAATCCCTAAGGCTGACATGTAAAAATAATAAACCTAAATTTTAGTTTTTCCCACTCAAGACACAAATTTGACCCAAATTGGACTCATTCGCCACCTTGGATGAATTAGTCCCACCTAGTAGGGACTTATTCACCATAGGTGGTGAATTAGTCCTAGTGAGGCCCATTTGACAGTTGGGTTCTTGGGAGATAAGAAAATAAGGTTTATATGATGTCTATGTTGATTATTTCATCAAATATTTCCTCAAGATGCACAATATGGGGTAATAGGGGCTTATTAGTGATGATGTAAAGGTCAACTAGGGCTTGGGACACATAATTCAATGTGAAAGTGTGATTAAATACACTTCACAGTACTAAAATGAGGTGTACACATCCTAGAAAGGCACATCATCCAATGTGAATGTGTAAAACACATTACAACACTAAATTATCATTAAGTTTAATTTACAAGCCTTCTATATTGATGTGATAATGTTATTAAACACATTTTATAGTGTTGAATTAGGGAAGATGGGCTCATTAAGTCTAGAAAATTATGAAAATCCTTTACAACACTTTACAACACCTTTACAAGACATCGTTAAATGCATTTGGAAGGGTCCAAGACCTAGTGTGGATGTGAAAAAAACCTCTCAACACCAAATCAAGGCCTTGTTAATTCTAGTCTATCATGAATTATTCCCAAAATCAAGCAAGTTTCCTTTTATGTATGGTACATTTAGCCCCCACTTTAGTGAGAGGATGACCTTGCTTCAAACTCACACTAAAGTAGACATTCAAGAGAGATCTGAGTGTACAAATGCAAATGACAAAGAATGACAAAGATCAAGAGGAAGTCATGCCCCAGGATCCAAGATCCTAAAGTCAAAATCATCAAGATACATAATCATCTGATGGAAAGAGAATGAGAAGATAAAAAATGAAAGGGTGGATCAAAACTGATTGTTTTGACCTAGCTATTTTTGGATAAGATCTACCCAAAGTTGTTTTTCAAAGAAAATGCTACATACTCACTTTGGGGTAATGAAACTCTTGGTAGTCCACCAGGTGAGAAGACCCAAAAGGTGAAGATACATATGCCATTTGTAATTTGGCCTTCCCACAAACACATAGGTGGCTATGGGGAGAGTTGTGTGATGTGGAATGGGCTCCCACTCAACCATGCAAGTTATACTTCTAATAACTTTAATAAGGTGCTACAAAGGGAACACTTATTTTTTGAGGCTCTGAGGGTAAGAAAAACTTTGTATCCTTGACACTCATAGACATTGTAAGTGAAAAATAGTGCAAGAACTCTTCAAAGGGATTTTTCTTAATTTGTGCAATGTCTCATCTTAGGGAATATCATTCCTAATGTTTCCAAGAGAGGATAAGTGCAAATGGTCTCATATTGTTCCCAAGAGAGGACAAGTGCAAGGTCTCATCCTGGGGTACATTGTGCCAAATGTGTCCAAGAGAGGAAATAGCAAGAAAAAGAAATCACATAATGAAATGTGAGTGGTGATGTATGCTCCCACTTTAAAGTGGTTGAAAACACTAGTACTATGATCAATTTCTTTAAAGTAGAAGAAGAGGTGATGAGAGCTTACATGGAAAGCCCTATTCCAAGTCATATGTTTTTGACAAGCTACGTCATGAAAAAGGCCATATGTCACATGCGAGCCAACTTAAGGTATGTTGTCCACATCTCAAGCTTTCTCCTATATGTTCAAGAAAGGTTAATGACTAGCCAAAGGAGGCAATGAGTGACATACAAGGACAAGGCTAGCAAACCTCTTTCCCCCACTTAGTGTAGGAAAAAGGTGAGCCGAAATGGTTAATGAAATGCAGGCTAGAGTGAAAATTGGTATCAATTAGAGGAAGTAGGTTCCCCCATAGAGGGAAGCATACCAAACTCCTAAAAAATGTTGGATTTTATGACTCAAAGCCTTACATTCATTAGTGGAATGACCATGAACTCTATGATATGCACAAAATGAAGTCTTGTAATAACATTTCTTTGAAGCTCGTGGAGGAAGGGTTATCAAGTGATCTTGGAGGAGTCTCAACAAGATTCCTTCTTGATCAATGGTAGAAGGTGGTCTTGTGGTTTGCATCAAAGATACATCTTGCTTGGTATTAGATGTCATACTTACACGAGTTTCTATAAATTATGATATTTTGTTCTCACTCTTATGTGAGGAGGGAAAATCTATCGGATGCAAATCATGAAGATTTTGCAAGATGAAATTGACATTAAGAAAAGACATAGTTGTTGGTTTGATTTCTTACAAAGGAGAACAACCAAGACTACTAGTGTTTATTAGTTGAGGATGTTTTATAGTGAAGTTCAAATTAGAAGAATGTGATGTGAGAGTGTTCACATTGATTGAAGGCTTGGAAATTTCTATTAAAGGGAAATAACCAAGATGATAAGTGGTTTGTTGTGTGTTAGGCTCTATAGGGTTATGGACACCTTGTTCTCAAGCACCACATCCTTTTCCACTATATCCAAGTTGTTTCATAAGCTCATAACCACATCCATAAAAAAATTTCATTGCTTTGGAGTTTGATGGTTGTTCGAGATTAAGTGCTTCAAATTTTATTGTGTAATTTACTTATTTTTCTAAAGTGGTTGAGGTGGATTCTTTTGAAGGATCATTTGCTTTTTCATTTTCCATATTTAAATTATCTGTGTATGATCTTCTACTCACCCACAAATTCATGTTAAAAATCCAAGGAACCCTAATCATCTTCTAATAGCTTGGAAACTTGTTCAGTATGTTGTTCTTTGTTGTTCTATTGTATGGGTTCCACTGGTGTAGTTGATGTTGATGTTTTTAAGGATTTTTCTTTACTTTTCTCAAGTTGTAAGACACTATTAGGTTCAAGATCAACATCAAGTGGGTGGACTATGTTGTTGTAGATGTATTTAATTTTGCGATGAAGAGTGGAAGGCACACCTTTCATGGCATGAATCCACTATCTACCTAAGATAAGATTACATGAAAGTTCATAAGGAATAACATGGATTGGTGTATTCAAGGTGGCCACTCCAACGATAAGAGGTATAATGATCACCCCTAGTGGTTTCTTTATTACATTGGAAAATCCCTTAATAGATAAAGAATCAGATCGAATGGTTGATTGATCAATGCCAAGTGTATCGGAAGAAGGTCACACTACACACACATTAAGAGAAAAGAGACCAATATCACAAGAGTTATATTTATCCCTCTTTTTTTGTATTGGCTTGATGATCACGCAAAAGCCTCATTTTTTGTATTTCAAAGAGGAGTTCACTTTGGTGGAAAACAATGTCAACATTTTGGCCTTGAATCATTGTTGCAATATTAGTTGGTTTCACATTAGAAGGGACAATAACTTGTTGTATGGTTGTTTGGATCATGTTGTGATAGTGAGGGGAGGCTTGAATAAGGTCCCACAATGATATCTTAGTAGGAATATTCTTAAGTTTCTCGACAAGATCATACTCCTTGCGACCTAGCAAGAAAGGGTTAGGTGGGATAGGATTAGAGCATGATAAGAGTGTTGAGGAGTTGGTTGTGAGTGGTTGCATATTGTTTTGAGTGTTATATGTTTGAGTAATGGTATTATGACTCAGTTTTTGGGACACATTATTCTAAGGAGGGTAAAGGATAAGTTCAGGTTTATGTTGGGTAGAGAATTAGAGGTTTGTTAGGATGTCCCACAGGGTATGTGTGAGGTCCATTGATCAAGGGGGATCTAATGGACACTTGAGCATTCATAACCTCAGTGGTATTGGTTTGATGTATCTCTAATAAAGGGAAATTGAGAATCACCTTTTTATTTAAGGAAGACACATTATTATTGTTGTCATTTTCTAGCACCATGATATTCTCCCTAGAAGAAGAGGTTTTAGGAGAACTAAAAGCTACATGTTCTTGAAAAGTAAGGCTTGGTTCTTCCAAAATAACATCATCGCCAATAGGGGAATGACCAATGATGGGATTATCAAGAGGGGGGTGATTAGGAGAAGGTGTTAGTTGAGTGTCCATTGTTTGTAAGGTTTCATTCTCTTGTGCCATGTTATCTACCCTAGTAGGAGAGATTGTAATATGTTCATCTAGTTTTGAAGTTTGTAAAGTAGCTTTATCACAAGTGGGGGAGGCAATAAGAGAAGGACCTCTAAGATTGTCAAATAATTTTTCCAAAACGGTGGGAGAATTAGGGAATGGAAGTTCAAGATTTTCATGACTCGTAATAGATTATCTTCTAACACCAACCTATCCTTGTGGCATCGAGGAGGGATATTAGGAGAAGGAAAATGTTGATTGTCATGGTTATGGAGACAAAGGTAAGGTGATATTTAGAAATGTTTTTATGATCTCGTGTTCTTATTATATAACATCTTCCAATGGGGAATGAGGAGATGGACAATCATGACCCTCAATGCTTGTACCTTCCTTTAGCAAAATACCTTTGTCACTAATAGGAGAGGTATCTGGAGAACAAGTATGATTGTGATGATTGTATACACTACCATTCTCACTAGTAGGAAAAGTAAGATTAAGGATTGTACCAATGTTTTGATCATGTTTCTTAAATTCCTTATAGTGGTAATAAAAATTGAACTCATAAGAGGAAATGTTTTACTTATGCAATCCATTTTTAACCAAATCAAAGCCACATTGTTTGAAAGAAAACAAGCTATGATTAAAAAGAAAAGAAACTACAATGAAATGACTTAAAATGAAATGAAATTTTCAAATAAGAAGCAAGGTAATTTTTTTATTACACTATGCACCAATTAGAGAAATGACATGCAAAAAATGCAAATGTAAAATGAAGCAATGCATGAAATGAGCTATTTTAAGTTAGATCTAATGAAATGTATGCTATAGATACTCATCTAACTAATATAGGTAGGTAAAGGCACCAAATAGAAGCTTAAAAACATGGCTTTCAGTTTTGTAAAGGGTAGTTTCAAGGGTGAAAAGGGACTGATTCGCCCAAGGTGGCAAATGAGTCCTAGTATGGACTTTTTTTAGAATTTTCAAAAACAATTGAATGATTTTTATGTTTTATGAGTTCTATGATGTATACCTAAGTTAAAAATGTATAATTTTAGAAAATTGGAATCAATTTAAATTCCAAAAATGCAACTGAAATACACTGTTTATGAATGCAAAATTGGAAACCTAACATGCCAATTAACTAATGCAAACCATAATGCAAAGTCAATGCAAGGCTAGATATATGATGAAGGAATAAAAATCAGAAAAGATAAGTATTCAAAAAGAAGGTTCACCAAAATGAACTTTATATTTAAAGGTGGTTGGAATGTTATGTCTCTTTTGCTCAATTAGGGTCTTTCACCTAATGGAAAGAGATAGATCCCACACCAAAAATCTAGGCGGTTCACTCAATCTAAAATGTGTATGATGTAATTAAGTATAAATGAAATCATCTAGATGTAGAAAAATAATGAAAAATATTGATTATTGAATGGAAACTAAAGAAATACAACTTGTTTGAAAACACACTGTGTAATGAAAAAACACCTAGAAATGAATGTAAACTATAATAGAACTTGATGAAACTGAAAGTGTGCACCTGAGATCTTGTTGGAGATTGGAAACTAATTTTGGAATGATATTGATGCTAATTTTTTAGGCCTAGTGGAACTCAATCATCATTCTAGGTGAATTAGTCCCAATTTTGTAAAACTATTCTGGAACCTGTTTTAGACAAATGTTTGTCTAAAAATGAAGAAAACCAAAACTAAGCCTGGAAGTGGGACTCATTCACTACCCATGGTGAATGATTCCAATTTTGAATTTATGAATATTCAAAGGTGGAAACAGGAGCATTTGATTTTCACTTTCTGCTTCTTCAGGTGTCTAGTTTTGAAACTATCAAATTTGAACTTGAAAGTGACTTTTTGTGGGTATTTTGACTTATCCAATGAAGAGAGAACTTGAAAAAAATTTCAATGCAATATTCAATGATTTCTAAGCCTCCAAGATGTCTAAATCTACAAACACACAAGAAAAAAAAGACAAATGTTGAATTTTAGGGCATGGGGGTTTGCCTTGGTCAAACCCCTTTTAGGTAATTAAACCAAAATAGAGAAAGAATATAATGAAGCATGAAATAATGGAGTTTATTACCTTACCATGATGATTGAACTTGAATTTTGGTGGTAAAACATGAAAAATCTTCCCTTGAATGTCTGAAAATTGCTATGTTAATGACTTGAAATGATGGAACCCTAACTTGCTTGACTTGAGATGGAAGAATGATGGATGAATAATGAATAATGGCTATGATTTAGGGTTTTGAGAGTTGATTTTACAGGCATTTCACCTTATTTTACTATAAATTAGATCCCTAAGGCCGACATGTGAAAATAATAAACTTAACTTTGAGTTTTTCTCGGTCAAAACTCAAATTTGACCCAGATGCGACTCATTCACCACCTTGGGTGAATTAGTCCCACCTGTCAGGGACTCATTCATCATAGGTGGTGAATTAGTCCTAGTGGGGCCGGTTTGACAGCTAGGTTCTTGGGAGATAAGAAAATTAGGTTTATATGATGTCTATGTTAGTTATTTCATCAAATGTTGCCTCAAGATGCACAATATGGGGTAATAGGGGCCTATTATTGATTATGTAAAGGTTAATTAGGGATTGGTACATAGAATTCAATCTAAAAGTGTGATTAAATACACTTTACAATAGTAAAATGAGGTTTGGATAGCCTAAAAAGGCACAACATCCAATGTGAATGTGTAAAACACATTACAACACTAGATTATCATTAATTTAAATTTACAAGCCTTCTAGATTGATGTGATAATGTTATTAAACACATTTTATAATATTGAATTAAGGGAAGATGGGTTCATTAAGTCTAGAAAAGCGTGAAAGTCCTTTACAACACTTTACAACATCTTTACAAGACTTTTTTAAATTCATTTGAAAGGCTCCAAGACCTATTGTGGATGTGAAAAACACTTCTCAACACCAAATCAAGGCCTTGTTAAGTCTAGTCTATCATTAATTATTCCCCAAATCAAGAAAGTTTCCTTTTTTCTATGGTACATTTCTAGTCCTAAAAATTAGCATCAGCGGCATTCCAAAATTCATTTCCAGTCTCCAACAAGATCTTACGTCCACATTTCTAGTTTCATCAAGTTATGTTATAGTTTACATTCATTTATAGGTGTTTTTGCATTACACAATGTGTTTTCAAACAAGTTGTATTTCTTTAGTTTCCATTAAATAATCAATAGTTTTCATTAGTTTGTTGCATCTAGATCATTGCATTTAGATTTAATTACATCATACACATCTTAGAACTAGTGAACCATGTAGACTTTTGGTGTGGGATCTATATCTTTCCATTAGGTGAAAGACCCTAATTGAGCAAAAGAGACATAGCATTCCAACCACCTTAAAATCTATGGTTCAATTATGTTTATTTTATATGTTTTTTTAATCCCTTTATTGTCATTTTATTGTGTTTTCTCTCAATTTCCCATTCATTTTAAAGTTTTGGCTTGTACCCTAGTTCTTAGGGTTTCTATCATTTGGTTTGATGGTCTTCTGGGTCCCTGATTTCTCCTTCCAAGTTGACCCTGGTTCATGAGTTAGATGTATTTACAAAATAAAATTGAATTAATCCCTTTTTGGATGATGTTGTTCCCTGGATCATTAAAATTGATCAATGTTTGATATATTTTGTGGACTCTCATTCTCAATGAAGTTACCCTTGTGAAATTTGCACATCCCAACCTTATGTTCTTTGTACATTCTTTCGGGTCTAAAAACATCAAAATGATGCAATCATGAAATGGCCTTAATTTTAGATTCATTCCCAGACTTGATTTCCACATAATGCATTTGTTTGGGATTTTCATACCTAATAGGATATTTTGAAACAAGGTCTGATATTTGTTTTGAATCTTGGTCCCCACATGCAAAGGTTTGTTCAAGACTTCTAGCCCAAATTGGACCATTATGAAAGATCAATAACTATATTTTTTTTGGTGTTCAAAACCCACTAGGACATGTTAGAATCAAATTCTGGTATCTATTTTTTATCTTGATCCTCAATAAGGTGATATTTCTTTTAGAGTTTTCGTCCTCATAGTCAAGTCCAAATTTCATAATTCCTCCACAATCTTGGTTCCCATTTTATGAATTTGTTTGTCCCAATGGGATTTTAAAACATGATCAGACATTTTCAAGAAAGGTCCTAAGTCTGTTTCTAAACTTGACTTCTACTAGTGACTCAAACTAGTAAAAAGAATAAGGTCCAGGGTGTGTGGTTTCTAAACCCAATAGGGAAAATATGAATCTTCTTTTGAGCCAAATTCTTTGAGAGGTATGGAAATTGGTGTAATGAAAAAAAATTTATCCCCTTACATTTTCACACTTGTTTGGGCCCTCCCTATTAAATTGAGCCTAATTTTTCCTTGATTTAGTGTTGTAATGTGTTTAACACATTCACATTAAGTCTTGGGCCCTTGTAAACTAAATGAACCTAGTTATTCCTTATTTAGGGTGTTGTAAAGTGTACCTCTACAATTTAACACTAATCTAGGGTTTCATTAATTAATTGGGCTTATTTATTCCTTATTTGGCCTTATTTTGCATCCACTAGCCGTAATTAATACATCTTTCTAAGGATAATCCTAACATAAACCAACATCCAATCATAATTCATGTGTTTTTGGATTGTATGGCCTAGATTTAGTGATTTGGGACTCATATATTTCCTTGGGTGTATGGGTACCACCTAATTTTTGTGGCCCCAATCCTGATTTCACATTAATCTAAGCGTTTCTTGAAAAATGTGTCCCAAAGTCTAGCCTAATGGGACTCATACACCACTTTTGGAATATGAGTCCCATGTGGCTTAAACCTAAATTAAATTCAAATTCTTGGCAGGATTTTATTCTCCTAGATCTTATGTTCACTACTAGTGTTGTAATTTCAAGAAATTTGACATAAAAAACTATAAATACAAAGCTTTTTCACTTATTTTTGACTAAGACATTCAAGAGAACATTCCTAATAGCATGTTTATGATTACAAGAATTCACAAGAGGGTAAAGAGAGTTTACAAGAGAATTTCTAAGGCATTCAAGGGTATATTTCATTATCATTTGCTGCAACAATTCAAGATCCATCCTCATGTCAAGATCATAATGCAACAAGCATGTTTTTGAGCTAGTGTTGTGATGTAGCATTAAATATCCATTTGAAAGAATTATTTCATATCCAATTCAAGATCAAGATATACATTCTACATGGAAACTTCATGTTAGATTGTTGACTTACATCTCAAGACATCATTTAAACCTTATCATTGTTCATGCTTCGTGTTTCATGTTTCTTTTTTATATTTCATTGTTTCATCACAAGGCTTAACTAGCTAAATGGGTTTTGACCAAGGAAAACCCCCATTTCCTAACAATCAACAAGTTTTTTCTCTCTCCCTACATGTGTGATTGCAGATATAGGTGTCTTGGAGCTTGAAGATCCTTTGAAGATTGAGTTGTAAGATTAAGGAAAGTTGTCATGTTATCACCTTGTCTACAAGATCACATAAAGTCGCCAACAAGTCACAATTCATAGTTTCAAGCCTAGAAACAAATCTTGGAAGGAAGAGTAGATTCAAATCCTAAACCTCCA
>VDFB02004399.1:0-16392 GCA_007258455.2 Sequoia sempervirens | reverse complement strand
AATTCAAACCAATTATAAATCAAACATAGCACGGCTGTACAACAAGTAACTTTTTTTGTATATATCGAAATTGATTTTTTTTCTTTGTTGGATCAATGACTTCAATATCTGGTGCACTGATATTTAAAAAAAAAAAATTAATAATTTTCTATTTTTCCACGTGTAGAACAAAGAGCTTGATTTTTAGTGAAAAAAGAACATTCATGAGAAATAAAAAATAAATATAATAATAAAATTAAATTTATTTAAAATTATAATTTTTGGCAAGCTTATAATAAGGACTACATACTTGAAAAAAAATAAAAAATGAATTTATTTGATCCCCCAAAAGGTAAATCAAAAGTAGTATTTTATTAGCATTTTGATAGGTGTAAAGGAGACTCTGTTATAGGTATGGTTTAAAACTAGCTGGGTTCTATCCAAGGGGGTTTGATTTAAAGTAGTTTGATCAAACCCTATTCAATTGGAATTCTTTAAATAGAACCTTTTAAGGCTTAAATCATTATATTTTCTAAAAATATGTGATTTCAGCAAAAATCAATTCCTCCCAGAAATTGTAAACCAGCTTTGTGGGATCACAAAGATTTTCCCATGCAATTTTTGTGTTGTATTTTATGTGCTTTGTGTTTAGATATGAAATAGCTTAACTACATGTGAATTCTTAAGGAAACTATGAATGTTTGATTTTTTGAAACAAAGTTTTGCGATCTCTTCCATTATTGATTTGCATTAGGGAAGCATTTTTGTGCTCAAATTTCATTTCAAATATGAGATTTTCAAGAATATATTTACATATCATGAACCCAATCTACTCATTTTTCATGATGCCTTATCCAATAGGATTGATTCTAATAGCATACATTCACAATAATTTTAAAGAAAGTGTTTTCATTTAATGCCCACCTTCATTTCCTACTTACTATAACCAATTTGAGAGATCTAAATTGGATAGTGATGATTAAAATGTTCCTCTATTGGTTGTGCTTGCCATTTCATATGCTTCATAAAATTTTATAAACCAAAATAATCCTAAAAAATTAGCTAATTGTAGGATTTGTCATATTTTTTATAACTGTTCAAAATTTTCTCAACCATTGACAAGGTTCTTATGACCCCTTTGCACTCGATTCCAAATTTCTAACTTTTAAAAGGTTGGATGATTTTTCTTGTCATGATCAATTTCATAAGGTTTGAAAACTTCTCCAACTTAGAAAAAGAAAACTTCAAAGGATAACAAGCATGAAGAAATAAAGTAATGAAACCAAATAAGTATGAAAAGTAAACTTTTTTATATGACTAAAGGGTTTCAAAACCTTTTATTAGATCTCAACAAAGTTGTCATAGCCTCATCAAGGCCTAACAAGATTCTTAAAATTGGTTCATTCACTAAAAAAATTCATTAATAGAAAGAGAATCAAAAGGATAAATATGGATAAAGATGAAAATAGAAAAGCAAAGATAAACCAAATGAAAAGGAAAAAAGAAGAAAGGAAAAGAGAAAGAATGAAATGATTTGTCAAGGTTCAAAGGTTTTGAAGCCTCTATCTACCTAGACAAGGTTCTCAAAACCAAGTCATTTATTAATTTGAACTACTAGCAAGTGAAAAGGGATGATTTCATGTATTATTTCTTTCAACTATCAATCTGCAACACAAAAAAAACCATGCAATGCATTCACCAACCACCAAATTTGTCAATTACCCAAAAATAATTATCTTATGATTGGACATTATTATTAAATATTATAGACATACCTTTTTATGGAATTATTTCCTCATGTCACTATTTAAAGTGGACTTCCTAAGTGGATTTGATCAATTGACAAGTCTAAAATGAAGAATGTTCTTTCTTTGGTTGATCAAATTTCATAGGTCATATGTCTACAAATAATTTGATTATGGCAGTGACTAGGTTTCCTACTCCTACTATGTGCATTTATATTTACATGTGTCCCCAAAAAATAAAAATCACAACATTATCATTTTAAATGGTTCTTCTCTTCATTTCTCTATCAAAATGCTTGTGTTTTGCATCTTTGTTCTACTATAATTGATATCAATGCCTTAAGAATAACTATTTTAACCTCTTTTTAATCCATGTATGTTGTGTAAATATTTATTACCTACATACATTCGAGTTTTTGCTACTTTGAAGAGATGTATATTTTTATAAATATTTCTTACATTCATACCTAGTTATAAGAGTTGAAACATTAAAAACTAGCTTAGTTTTTTGGATATTTATTGATTCTCTATTCTAGAATGAGTGGGGAAGAAACTCAATAAATCTAGGTGCATCACCACCACTTTATTTTCCTAGAGTTATCTCTTGGTTTTCCTAAATGAATCTACAAAATATGATGAGAGTGTAGGTTTAAATTATTTTGCGTTGGTCCAACACGTTCATCTAGGTTTAGTGAAGGATTCAACTTTATATGGAGGTTTGATCTCATTTTTAAGTCCTCACACCTTCATATCATTCCCATTATGTCATTAGAATGTTTAAATACTTGAATAGATTCATGTGATAATAGTATTTGACATAGTCAATGGAACATGTTTAATGATCCTAATACCATCTATTGAAGAATCTTGGTGAGTTATTATTTCATCTTTCTACTTAGGTTAGTTTTCATAAAACACCGATACAACTCTAAGATTAAATTTACTAGTTTAAGTTGTCTAGGTTATTAAGGCCTTTCAATCAATTGGTGACTTTTTTGGCATGTCACTAGTCCTTAGGGAGTGAATTTGATAACTCCATTTTTAAAAAAATTGAATAAATTAATAGCTTATTTGAATTCTTTAGCATAATAATATATCATACAACTATATGTTTTTCCCATCTATTTCTTGAAAAAATAATTTTTGTACCTGTTGCACTTGTTGCACACATGCGTCATTCAGAGCAGGGACCCCCTCTTTCTTTTTGCCTTGCCAGGTTGTTTTGTTGCTTTCTCATTTTGTGTGCCCCTTGTTTTGGTGTGTTAAGTGGTTAGTGAGCCCTTAAAGAAGTCATTCCGAGTTGACCACCCCTTTTTGGCCCTAGAATCTTACAAGTCTTAGGCCTTTGTTGCAAGTTTCAGAATGACATCCATAAACCCTCTTGGGCCTAGCTGGTCAGATCGTTGTCCCCAAATCTCCACCCACCTTTCACCATTTTCAAAGCGACCTTACCTAGATAGCCTTTCGCTTACCAGGACCCGGGCATCACTTGATCGTCTGTCATTTGCTTAAATTTCAACTGACTTTTCTATGAAAATGTTTTGGTCCCCAGAACCTGAGTCCTCGATTGCTGCCCGAATTTAAGTGATCTAAATGAACTACCCCAAACAGAGTCCTAACGTGCAAGTTACAAATAGCTTGTGGCTATTTTTGAATTCATCTAATTTTTTTGTCTCGTACGAGCGATTAATGCAGGCATTTAATGTTGAAATGTCCATAAATAGAGGGCCAAGTGTTGTCATTTCTACTTGATAGAGTGCAAGGAAATGATCAAAGCGTTCCTCTCCTACCACCCTCGAAACCGATGTGCCTCTTGGATGATCCAGCCAGCATCTGAGGATGGTTTACCATCTTCTATTTCAATCTATTGAGTTAGTGAAGCATTTAGTGCACACTTTTTGTCTTTGTTAATTTGCGATAAAATCAAACATTTGAAAAAAAAACGTAGAATTCTAAGTAGGGTGAGGAATTCCACATAAAACCCATGTGCCCAAGATTTCATGAACTTGAAAAACCCTGTAAATCATTCAAATAGGACTAGGGCCTCTCGACACCATTCTAACCAATAATGCCTTCACACACCCCAGGCTTGAACTCTGTCGTTACCCCTGAAAATTAATTAAAACTTCAACCCTTGAAGGTAGCTTCATCTTCCTCAGATCTCAGCTGTTGGACCTCCATCCCGAGATGCTATCCTTAATCCACTGTCCTCAACAGCATCCAAGCTCTGGCTTCCTGCCTCTTGGGCTCCAACAAATCAATTATTTTTAAAGCTTGTAGGAGTGCTCTAAGTACGAAGAATTCTTTGGTTCCCAACTACTAGGTTTCCTTTGACAAAGCACTGTTGATGCTTCACCGTTTCAAAATGGAAATCATACTCCCTCTGCTCAACTATTGAGTCTCGAACCTTTGAGTACCTCTTAAGTAGTTGCATGAAATCTTGAGACTATCCTTCGATTTCCCTGAACTCCGGCCCTCGGCATGCCTCCTTTGCTTCACCATTCTAAACAACATTTATCCTATGCCCACCTGGTGGTTGGACCCCAATTCTCCTAATGCCACAATGTTGAAAGTTTAAATGGAAAATAAAAGAACCAATTGCCCTTTGGACCTCGGTCCCCAAGTTACCATCCTCAGGGCACTGATGATCTTCCACTAGTCTTAGAACTATCATTATACCACATTAGCCTTGTGGTTGGACACTAAACTCCTCATTACTGCCAGGATCAAACAAAGCAATCACTAGCTGAAGTCCCTATCCAGACCCAACCCTTCGAGTCACCACTACTAGGCCACCACATTTCATTTTCCATGTTCAAACAACCATCTTAAAACAACCTTATGCCCCTTCAATCCCCAAGCAAGACATTGATGAAGTAGTGCCATCTAGAGTCCTAGGTCCTGAATTCTTGGTCACCAACTCTGGAGTTCTGTGATGTGTGAGCCATTTCCAAATGGAAATTCCCTGATAGCCTTTCGATTGCAAACTCCTAATCCCTGAGACCCAAATTGAAATAACTCTCTCCTATAGGAAAACCAATGCATTCAATGAAATATGTTAGGTTATTTGAATGATAATTTCTTGATTCTAACAATATTTTGTAGGATTCGATTAATGTTTTGTGATTTGTTCCATGCTTTGTTACACTTGTTCTCCTCTATACATGCAGGATATATGGAATCATGTGGAGAACCTTTTGGAACAGTTGCCGAAAAGGATAAATGAAAGAAAATAGAAAAGGCACCCAGCGACAAAGAGGACAAAGACCAGATGAAATATAAGTCCCAAGGGGAACCCTTAAGATCAAAGGTTACTACCTAATGGAGTGAAATAACAGACACCAATATCAAACATGTGGATATTGATGAGTTTATACAATGGGTAAGAATCAATCATGTCATTAACACTGCATGAGCCGTTAGGGCCAATGAAATTGGAAAGCCTGCTGATTTTCCTCTTGCACTTATCACTCTAGAACTAGTAATGGCCTGCAGAGAGGCCCACCAAGAGGAAACAAGGATGATTTTTTACCGTGATAGGAACGTCCTGGCAAACATGTCCCATAAATCTATCATGAAGACCTTCCACATCCTGACCTTCAATGAGATGGAGGTGGCAACTATTCAAGACATGAAGGACATGTGGGATAAAAACCTCTTGACATGAAAAAATCTCATAAATCAATTCTAGCTCAAAGAGAAAAGGGGTAGTGTTGCGAAGGTGTTGTAGGAGTTATTCCAGATTGACTTCACTAAAGAATACCACAAGTTAGTTACATTGTTGAGTAGAGTGATGAGCCTCCCCACGACTGAATTCTTTCAAGAGTGGATGTTCTACTTCATTGAGGAAATCCTAAGAGGGGAGACTAAATTCTACTGGCCGAGAATCATTAGTGATTGTTTCCACTAGCAATTCATGGAGATAAAGAAAATCACATGATTTTACATGACCTCTAATCTAGTTAATCCTTTGGCTGAGATAAGACAATATTAGGGTTTGTCCAGAGCACTAGACATAGAGCCAACAAGGCCTCTCAAAGTGTATGACAGATACCCACAGCTACAATTCAAAAATTTCAAAACGGAATTGTAGACACGCAAAATTAGCATCATGCATTAGGTCCATTCATCAATTAATTAAGTTAACCTTCATTCATTGGGTAATCTCATTAATTTCCATCTCCTAAGGTCATTAATTTAAAATTAAACAAACTTTAACATTAACCTTTCAATTTAATAAATCACACATCACCCCTTTAATTAAATAAACTAAACTTTATTTAATAAAATCTCCAAATGCATATTTCATCTTTTTTTGATTTAAATAAATCAAATATTTAAGTCATAAAAGTCAAACTCATCCTAATCATCATTAGGCTAATCTAAAATCTAATTAGCCTAACCTAATCACCCATCAAATCCTCTAGATATCTCCACTTGCACAAATAAATCAATTTACCGATTTATTAAAACCCTTATTTTCCATCAACTTGGCATAAAACAAAATATTCCTTCAAATTTGAAAATCATGACAAGTTGACTTGCCCCTCCAACATTGCATTTATTTCTCATTTTCTTGTCCCCCTCTCAAAATTTACTATACAAATACAAATTTGAAACTCCCTCTCATGGGCACATTTCCCAAATCTTGCACATCCTCAAGCTTATCACATGATGACAAGTGTCCTCATCTCATTGGTGGATCTTTAGTCCCACATTCACCCATTTAGCCAATCTCTCATCTAGAAAATCTATAAATGAAGGCCTTATTCTTCATCAAATCCATCTGTAGATGTCTAAATTTGGACACTTAATTTATCCAAATTCATCCCCTTTCGTCTTATTTTCGTTAATTAAGTAATACTACTATTATTTAATTAATGTCTTTAATTATGCCAAATCTCTAAGGTATTTAATCAGTAATACCTTATCTTTTTAATCCTCCTTCCATCAATTGAATTAAATAAATATTCCATTTATTTAATTCCCTTCATGTCACATCCTCCATCATTTTTATCTTATCTTAATCCTTCTTCTAATCCCATCATTAGGATGTGCACATGCCTAATCTTGGATTAGGATGTGTCACATCCTCCAACTTTTGCAAGTTGGCCTCTAATCCCTCTTAGCCATTTAACCATCCTCTAATCCCTCACTAACTAGCCTAATCAACCTCTCAAGGAATTTTTAATTCCTTTTATCCTTCTAAGGAATATTAAAATCCTTTTTCTCTTCCCCATGTCCTTTTATGACATGTGTCCTTAGTCAACCCTATTAAATGCTGGATGCATTCCTCTCCCTCATGTGAATTTTTACCCAATCTCTAATCCCCCTGAATGCATTTATGAATTTTAAATCTTGTTCCTCTCATGAGAATATTTGAGTACTTTACCCCACACATGTCCTCTCACTACTATTGGGACAAGGACCTCCTTTATGAGGAGATCTTGTCCAATCCCAAGGTACTTTGTACCCCTCTCCATGTCATGTCCTTCTCCTTCCACCTCATGTCCACTTCACCTTTTAGGGCTGAATCACATGCCACATGTCAAGATGTGAGGATTTGTGAGTTCTCAACTCACCTTAGCCCTACATCTTGATATTTGGTGGCTCAATCTTGATCATCCATTTCTTCTAAGAATTCTCAAAATTCCTATAAATACCCCTCTTTTCTCTCATTTTAGGGGAGATCATTTTGCTAGCCAAACTCTTGCAATTTTATTTCTCAATCTACACTTAGCCATTTCCTTGTTTTCATCCACTTGCACTCATCCTCACAACTCCATTTTGCTTCGTGTCCAATTTTGCCAACCAAGGAGCATACACACGTAACATCGGTACAACCAAGGATTGATTCTGATGCGTATAAGGTTCCATTTATTGCCTTTATCTTTGTTTTGTTTCCAACTTAGGTTAATTCAGGTGTAGGTTGTTTTAGTACTATTTTGCATTCTTCTTGTTGCTGATTTCAATGCTCAAGCCCTCAACTCTATCACATTTCTAGCACGACGGCGGGACCCACAAATGTGGGTCTGGCTTCTCTTCACGCTTGCTATTTTTGCATTTTTCAAGGTCCGTGTTGCGAGTGGCGACCTATTCTCGGCTGAAAGGGCGGATTCGGTCCGGCCGGGTGGCGGATCGTCTCCGGCGAAGCGGCGATCTGTCGTAGTGGCGCATTCCTGCCCTGTGAGTGGCGGCATCTATCCTACATTAACCTGCCCTACCAGTGGTGGCTGGATTTGTCCTCCAAAAGCGGACCTGGCTCCCATCGGCGACCTCGTTTTATGTATATGGACCTATCCTCGACAGAGGGCGTCTCTATCTCGATAGAGTGGGCGGACTGGCCCTGCCAGAAAGTGGTGGACCTATCTCCGTAAGGTGAAATTTTCAAGTTTTTGCCGTTTCGGTAAAAATATGAACATAGTTAATTCGTGCTGGTGTCACGTGTCCCTTGTTTGGTGTGTTTGGGAAGCTGCTATTTGACGTATCCAATCCCTGCTTCATTTGGCTTGGTCTCGGGTGAAGAGAAATCGTAGCTTTCCAAGTCCCTTTGAGTCACCCTTTTTCACTTTCTTAGTGGGACTTGCTTGGGGATTTCATCACCCCAAGGGACAATTCCAACCACGCGTACTAGCGGAGTATATAAAGGGGGAGAGTGAAATTTGTACCTCAATCCAACCACGTTGTAATTGGTGAAGCGTCGGAATGACGTGAAGAGTTGGTCCGAGCCTTTAGTATCTCGCTAAGGTTCCCGACTCACGCTTGTAACGGGTTGGTGTTCACGGTTTGGGCCTCACATACCGGGTGTATATCGAGGACTCCTTAGAAACCATATGCATCCTAGAGTAGAAGACTTTGTTGACCATACCTGTTTCTACTAATCTTAGGGTTGTGCTATTTGAATTGTCTTTCTTGTGCAAAAACCAGTGATTATCAGTTTGGCCAAGTCTTTTATGATTGCTATATTTTGGGTCCTTTGCCTTACCCATCTATCAAAACATCAAGCTTAAACTTATCCTTTAAGCGGACTTGGACTTTATCCTTTTGGAAAACATATAACTCCTCGGTGGTAAGCATGACCTGTCCTGGCAAGTATGACCTCGTGCTCGTCTCCCCAGTGCGGCAAACATGTCCTAGTGTAGTGGCAAACCTGTCCTAGTGCAGTGGCAAACCTGTCCCAATGTAGTGGCAAACCTGTCCTGGAGTGGCAAACCTATCCTAGTGCAGTGGCAAACCTATCCTAGTGTAGTGGAAAAACTATCCTAGAGTGGAAAACCTGTCCCAGTGCAGTGGCAAACCTATCCTAGTGTAGTGGCAAACCTGTCCTAGTGCAGTGGCAAACCTGTCCCAGTGCAGTGGCAAACCTGTCCTAGTGCAATGGCAAACCTATCCCAGTGCAGTGGCAAACCTATCCTGGAGTGGCAAACCAATCCCAGTATAGTGGAAAACCTATCCCTGTGCAGTGGAAAACCTATCCTAGTGTAGTGGTGGACCTGTCCTTATGCAGTGGCGGATTTGACCTTCTGCTCTTTCTTCCTGGGGCCGCCATTTCCACACTATTTGTCCGATTGACTCCGTTCAAAGGCAGTTCTTCTCATTTTTTTGTGCTCTTTCCAATGATATATACCACTTCATACTTTTGAGAAGTTGGCCGGGGCACCTTTTTCTTCACCATCTGCCTCCTCGAGGGGGGGTATACCCTACCATTCTCGTCCGTTTACTCCTTCCGAGTAAACAATCATCCATTTCACACATCCTTTCATCATTCCAAACTCTCGTTCTATCATTCTGATCATCCGTTTACTCGTTCCGAGTAAACGTTCATCCATTCACCACATCCTTTCATCATTCTGAGCTCTTGTTCTATCAATCTGATCATATGTTTACTCGTTCTGAGCAAACGTTCATCCATTTCACACATCCTTTCATCATTCTGAACCCTTGTTCTATTGTTCTGATAATCCATTTACTCGTTCTGAGTAATCGTTCACCCGTCCCGATCAACCGTTTTCTCATTTTGAGTATTTGTTCATCCATTTCTATCATCCATTTCTCCAATCAAATCATCATTTTCCCCATCCAAATCCCTTGGACTTCGTCTTGGGTTATTATTCAAATTGACCAAAGTGTCTGATCTGATCGTCATCATCAACATTTACTTAGGGTTGTCATCCGTCCTAAGTTAATCATCGTTGGCCTAATCAATTAACCTTCAATCTCAAGGTGGATTCTGCTGCACAATCTCATTTTATCCTTTAACTCCATCAATCAGTATCCTAAGTCATCTAAGATAATCTTTAAATAGGATTGGTAGTCCCTTTCGTCATCCTATCCATCATCCAACCTTTCAATCGATCAATCAATCCAATCCAATCCAATCCAATCACATCCCTATCCAATCACCTTCAACCCAATCAATCTACTTCCATCTCGAGGTAGATTCAGTGTCATAATCATCCCTTGATAATCAAATCCGATCATCAAAATCACTCTGATCATATCATCCAATCATCCTAATCTGAGCTTTAATCCAATCCCAATCTGAGCTTGTCCTAAATCCTGATTTGGGCTTTTGTCCATTTCCATCCAAAATCTTTATCCATCCTCATGAATTCTTATCCTCCATCAATAGTGGTCAAGGGAAACCCTAATTACGTCGACGACGATAATGAAAGTCTTGTTGATCAAGAGGTATACGATATAGATCCCCTTGACACTATCATTGCTAGTAAGCTTTCTCCACCCACATTCCAAAATCCAATCACCCCATCAAGTTATCCCATCATGTCCTCATCTATGCCTAATCACACTCCTTATGCTACCTTTGACAAGGGATGTCCATCATATCCATCATATCCTTCATCTACATCGTCCTCTTATTCAACACCCACATCCCCTTATCCTAGTCTGCCATCACAATACCCTCATCCTAATCCCTCGTCCACATCCTCCTATCTCAATCCTTCATCCGCATATACCCACTACCTAATCTCCCATACCAATCTTCTCACCTTAATCCTACATTCGCACCTTCCTATTCTAATCCAACATCCACATCAACCTATCCTTATCCTAATCTGACATCTGCGATTCCCTATCTCCATCCACCACCTCAATCTTCTCATCCTAATCCACCATCCCCATACCCTTACCACAATCCGCCACCCGCCTCCTTATGTCCAAATTCGCCATGCCAATACCCCTATCTTAACCCTTCACCTAATCCCCCATCTATTCCCAGTCTTGCATCCAATCCCATTCCCCTATTTAATCCTAGCCCACCAATCCCTAGTCCTAATCCCCCACTAATCCATAAACCTTCATCCACTCCCACCTCGCCACCTCAGCCTCTAGTATCTGCTTCCAAGGATCTCTATAACAAAGGAAACATCCCCACTCCTGAATACCATTGCAGCTCGTGGAACCATGCCATCCCAACCCATCACCATGGCTAGTGATCAGACCCTTCTCCATCCAACAACACCTATCATTGATACGCACCAACATCCTCAATCCACCGAAGTCCCCATCTCCTACCATCACATCTTCTAAATCCGTTGAACCCCCATCTCCTACCATCACATCCTCTAAATCCACCGAGTCCCCATCTCCTACCATCACATCCTCTTCTTTGAATCCACTGAACCTCTATCTCCTACCATCATACATCCTTCCTAATCCGCTTAACCCCATCTCCTACCATCACATCATCATCTAACCAGCTTAACCATCTCCTACCATCACATCCTTAACCACCCAGTCCCCATCTCCTACCACAGCACATCTTTTGAATCCACTGAGTCCCCATCTCCTACCATCACATCCCTTGAATCCACTGAGTCCCCATCTCCTACCATCACATCCTCTGAATCCACTGAACACCCACCCCCTACTCTGAGAGTCGTCGAACCTATCGATGACACCCAAATCCAATCCACTTCTTCCACTCTTAGTATCCATTCCCAAGAATATCTTGAATCCTCCATCCTTCCATCTTCCCCACTTAGCGAGTCCCCTGAACCTTAGTCACCATGCCTCCCACACACCATGAGTCATGCTACAGCTTGATTCAGCATACACCGTATCCCCTCCTCCAGATCAAGATCCTACCATCCCATCTAGTCTACCGCAAGATCACAGTCCCCCATCCATTCCATCCCATGATCCTCTTGGCATTCAAGATTCTACCGCTCCATCTCCGTCTCCATCACATGAGTCCGCTACCACAAAATCAGATCCTATCATATCCCCTACTTCCTTTCCAGAAACAACCCATCCAAATGTTGCTATCCCATCATCTCCTTCTCAGGATCCCCCATCATCGCCTAAAAATGCTATCCCCACACCGCTTGCATATCCCCTTGGTACTCTCACATTCTTCTATGGTGGCCTCCTTGCAAAAGAAAAACATAGTGTATATACCACCCATCATCCCCCACCTAATAATGGACTCGCATCATGTTTTCAGAATAACAAAAATCCTATCATAGATCGAATGCTCAAGAACATGAACTATCAAGGAAAAGGTCTAGGACTTCACGAGCAAGGTATTTTAGAGCCCATCCAAGTCAAGGAACAAATCTGCATGCAAGGTCTTGGGTCTATTCCCCAAGACTCCCAATCTAAACACGTTGGTACAACCTCTAGCCGTCCTCAACGAGCCTTTTCCAAAAGAAATGTCAGCTCTTCCCATTGCTCCACCAAATCATATGCTACCATCCCTCCTCCTCTATCGTATCACCTCAAAACAACCGTCCATATTCCTCCTTCATCTGCTCCATCCATTTTGGGTCCTTACATCCCTCCATCCACAATCTCCCATCCTCCATCTACTGCATCCATCTTGGGTTCTTATGTCCCTCCACCCACTCTATCCATCTTGGGTCCGTATATCCCAAGATCACCTCTTCCATCTCATCCTTTCACCCATCCAACACCTATCCATGTCATCCATCATAAACATCCCTCTCGCATGTCCCATAATCAGGATCAACAAAGGCACATACCTAGACATCCCCCATCTACACGCAATCCCCATACTCCTACCTCCATCACTCCACATCATCCATCTTCTCACACCCATCCCATTGCTAGTATGAGCACTTTGGATGCCAGAGGAAAAATGCATCAATCTCAACTCCCACATGAATCTAAAGCTTCCCATGTCCCCTCTAAAAGACATGATAAAGAAAAGAAAAACAAAATCCAAAATCAAAATCAAATCTATAGCTCGCAAAGAGCTAGCAAAGCAAAGATCAAAACCATGTGGATCCCAAAGAAAAAAGATGCAATGCCATCAAATGAAAAGTCTGTAAGAACATCCAAAGTCACTAATCCAAAAGCTAATCATACACCCCTGCCATCTCCTAAGTCTGTTTTGGGTCCCTATGTCCCAAAATTCACTATTCCATCTCCTCCATTATCCCCACATTCTCCATCCATTCATCCTTTTATCTTTTCACATCCATCACCACATGTGCCAATGTTGGTCCTGAACTCATCTCCCCATCACGTATCCACCCCCTCATTCTATCCATACCATTTCCAACATCCCACCCATTATCCCCTGTATCTTCCCCATCAAATCCCTCTCATTCATCCTCTAGCATAATCCGTTTATCCTAAGGTTGTACCAACATCCAATAGTTGGTTCAAACACGAGCTCTTAATACCTCGTATGGAAGTTGATGCTTGAGTCCTTCATCCATATCCTTATCGTGTGTCTTCTAAATCCACTTATTCGCCTCCCTATCCTTATCCATCTCCTTCTGCATGCTATCCAAAAGTCAAAAAAATAAAAAAATCAAAATCACAATCAAAAACGCGTCAAAATAGTAAAGAGAAATAATCCGTCCAATGGTGAAAACTTGGCAAACAAGCGCCTTGGATAAGTACCATGATGAAAACCTGGAAAATAGGCGTCATGCTTAAATCCCCATCTGCAC
Organism: Sequoia sempervirens; assembly: GCA_007258455.2. Lineage (NCBI taxonomy): Eukaryota > Viridiplantae > Streptophyta > Pinopsida > Cupressales > Cupressaceae > Sequoia > Sequoia sempervirens. Next base: position 2,723 of record VDFB02004399.1, on the reverse strand, counting down.
TTGGGGGCAGCTTCCTGATATGCGTTCCCTCCATCTGCTATGCTTCCTACTACGCTTTCGGCTATGCATCCATCTTCTTGCTATACATCCTTTTCGTCCATCTCCTCCATCCTACCGAGCTTACACATCATGTTTGGCATATCTCATTTATCCCAATCCTTCCATCCTCCTTGGGATATTGATAAAGATAGGGCAAACATATAAACATGCTTTGGACACCTCTTAGCATACATTCCCCTCATCCACACACTGTCCTAATCCTCTTAGTATACATTCACACTCATCTACCTTCCTTATCCACTCATCATACTACCTTCAATCTCCCTTCCATATCCATGCATCCTATCTTCATCCATCTAGCTCCTTTATTTGCCTATTGCATCTTTTATGCCTCCTCACACAGGGAATAGCTAGAGTGGGCGCATCTATCTTCCTTTGTGATACAATCCTTGGAGACATCATTCATTCCATCAGAACAATCCCTTCCATTTCCCCCTCCTCATCTCCTTATCGTTATATCCACCTTCCCATCCTTATCTTCCTATCCATCAATCCAACCAATCCTTTTCATCTCCCAACCCTCGTCTCCTTATCCTCATCCCATCTCATAATCCCTTGTCCTTGGTATCTAGCTATAGGCTACTCCACATGCAACCCAATTCCATCCACCTCATCATCATCACTTCTGCTTCTTTTACACATCTTTTCAATCTCCTATCCTTTCTCATCATTCATCTATTCATCATCTCATCCTCCCAATTCATCTTTTGATGATTTGAATAACTATCCCATCCCTGAGCTTTGTATAGTCACCATCCTTCGATCCAATCCCACAGGTCTATCTTGTCCCATCGTGTCAATCCAATCATTTTATCCCCTTACCTAGGGTTATCTCATCATCTTTTATCCATCACTTGTCTTTGACCTTTCATCGAACTATGTTGCCCCTGTGCTTTCACGTAGGCAAGGTAGATCATTTGATCCACCCCCGGGGTTCCATCATCGGTATTTCTGCTTTGTCCATCTAATCCTTTATGATCTATTATCAGTCTTCAACTCTTGTTCCTATTGTCTATCCCGTCTTTATCATCCATCGAAGTCTCTTATCTTGTGTCATGTCTCTTGTGTCGTGTCATCAAGCTATGCACTTATCTAGCTAGATCTTAACAAATGAGATTCACTTGTATGATCAAATCCAATCAGTTTTGAATATCCTACGTCATATCGATCTTTTAGTTTAGTATCCATCATCGGTCTCAATAGGATGCATCCTTCCTAACAGACCTCATCAATCCCATCCATCCCCTTGAATCTATGGCAAAGGACATTTGAAATTGATTGCAATCTTTTGATGCTTTTGAATTTTGTTTATCATTTGAGCTCCCTATCATCACTTGTCATGGTCATGATCCATCATATCATGGTGCTTTGACTAGTCAAATATAGGGTGTATCTTGGATCTTTCTTTGTCTCTGCTGTCCCAATGCAGTGCTCCCACCAAGATCCCCCGAGGTCTTGTGTTGGCGTCGGGCATCCTTGTGTGCTTGTGGTTATCCCAATACTCGGCCCGCCAAGGTCATCATGACTTTGGGGTGTTCAGATAGCCTTCTTGTTTGGTGTGTTTGTTTCATGCATTAGACACTACTCTACCTTGGTCATTTATACCTTGGTGTATCGTGTCTTCTGCTATAACAAAAATCAATGCTCCGAAGATGGAAAATTGTATTAAGATTGCATTTCACTTTCCATTCCATCCTCTTGCATGTATCCCCCATCCTATCATCTATCAAAATCCTCCCCATCCATTCATCCTTCATCATGATCCCCTCCCAATCTCCTTTTGCCTTTGCATTCCTTCATCCCCCCTTGCATCATCTCATCCATTTCGAGAGCACACCTGTGTTCTCTTGAACCTGCATGTCCTCTTGAGGGGGCATCCTTCATCCCCTTCATCCCTAACTTTCATCTTCACCCCCATCATCTTCCTTCCTAGTTGATCCTCTGATGACTGGGGCATCTTTTCCAATCTAACCATCTTCTTCTAGGTTCTATGTTTAATATTCTTTGAAATGATGCTACTTCGTAACACCAAAGAGTAAGTAACAGGACACCTAAATTTGACACTTAATTTATCCAAATTTATCATTTTTCATCTAAATATCTTTTATCCACATTACCTTTTCAAGTAATATCACTATTATTTCACTAATCCCTCCTCAAGCTCTTTTCTAATCCCTGTATCTAATTAAATACTCAAATACCTCTCCCTCTTTTTATCAAATACCAAAATTAAATAAATATCACATCATTTCACCCTCATGTCACATCCTCCATCATTTTTATCTTATCCCACCTATCTTTAATCCTACCATTAGATGTGCAAGTGCCTAAATCCTGATTAGAATGTACATCCTCCAACTTTTGCAAGTTGGTTCTCTAATCTTTTCAGCCACCCAAACTCTGGTCTTCAGTCACTCTTTTCCCCATGTGATCTTTGACTTGTCACATCAAGTCACATGTGAAATCTAACTCTCTCCTAATCTTCATTAATCAGTCTAATCAAGTACTTGCACAATCTTAATCACTTAATTGAGTCAACCCTATTAAAGGCTTTCTCCTTTTGGGCAAGGCATCTCCATTCCCCATGTGAATTTTTAATTCACATTTAATCCCCCAATGTATTTAAGGAATTTTAAATTCCTTCTCTCATCCCCATAAGGATA
>VDFB02004398.1:0-11900 GCA_007258455.2 Sequoia sempervirens | reverse complement strand
ATGTGTGTGTGTGTGTGTGTGTGTGTGTGTTTATGTAGATGAAGGAAAAATTTATTCTGAAATCTTATTACATTAAGACTCATATTTTCACCATCCTCAATGAAGTTACCTAAAAAATACACACACATGCAAAAACAAAATATCTAATCTAAACACACATGCATATTAATAGGGATTCACTCCATTGTTCTTCTCAACCTCACATAAGAATGCAATATTTCAAAGGATTTGATTATGGAAGGAATGTTGCTCACTCACTCCAACATCATAATGATATAGTGAAGGTTTGAAGATGGAGAATAATGGATGAAAGATGATGAAAGATTGTAGAGATAATTCGACAAAGTAAGGTTACTCAAAAGCTCCTCCCTCAAATGGCTTGTGAGAGGTTGTATTTATAGAGTTTCGATGCACAAACAAAGAAGTTGATTTGATAAGATTTGATTTTTGACAAAAGAGGAAATACAATGAGATGAGATAAGAATTTAAAAAGATAGAAAGATTATGATTTATTGTTTTAAAGGAAATAAATCATAAAAAAGATGAGAAGGATAATGAAATGATAAACTTATTAAATAATGCTAAAGCATTATCTAATAAAGGATAGGGATGAGGTGGAAAGATAATTAAGTAATGTAAAATCATTATTTAATTATAGACGAAGCAGGAAAGACAACTAACAAAATAAAAGATTTATTTCCTTAATTATAGTGAATAGATAACGACTAATTAAATAATTAAAATAATTATTTAATTAGAGAGGATAAATGGTCATGAATAATTAAATAAATATTTATTTATTTAATTATAGAAAAATGGATTATGGATAAATAGGGAATAAATCAAATTAGTCAAATAACTAAGATTTATTTAACTAATTAGATGATGACATGGGTACCTAGGGCAAAAGATGCTACAAGATGTCTAAATGATGTAATGTCGGTATCGCTAGTGTTGTAAGAGGACATTTTTAAGTGCCCATCAGCCCCTCTTGAGATGATGTTCGAGATGATGACTGTGTCAAGTAACATCATTTCAAAGAAGCCGAGGTATGGATAAAGCAAAAATGGATGATGAAGGAAAGATAGTGACAATGGATGATGAGATGGGGAAAATGATGGGATGATGATGATTACAAACAATAGGATGATGATGGGATGATGATGATACATAAATAGGATGATGGGTGGGTATGATGATGGGATGATGATGATATAAGAATAGGATGATGATGGGATGATGATGATACAGGAATAGGATGATGATGGGATGATGATGTAAGGGTATGATGATGGGATGATGATGATATAAGAATAGGATGATGATGGGATGATGATGATATAGGAATAGGATGATGATGTAAGGGTATGATGATGGGATGATGATGCTCCCTCGAGAGGATAGGCAGGTTGGACAAACACAGGTAGGCTCTCAAAATGAAATGAAAGGATAAAGGAGGGATAAGATGAATGATGCAAGATAGAAAGTGGATGAAGGAGATGAAAGGATGTGTTATGTTGCAATGAAGGTGAGCAACCATGATGTTTGATATAGCACTAGAAGTTATGCACCAAGATATGAGGACCAAGGTGATGATGTGTCTCGTGCCCCAACATAATACAACCTTGTCTAGACGTATGAGGAAGTAGACTTAGAGCATTAAAGTCCTAATGCACAAAAGGTATGATGTGACCTTAGATGCAAAGGATAGTGCAAAAAGATATTTCAACACACACAAGATATGAATATTAGTTGGAATGATACATATTTGATACAAATGCAAGATAAAATGATAACACACACAAGCAAGCAAGCAAGCATGCAAATGATTCAAAACAAACAAGGTATTGCCCCCTGCCGCTGCCAAACCAAACATTGATTGATTGATCGATTGATTGATGACGATGATAGTAAGCTTGTCATTGTGGGGAATCCATGTATCCCTACATCAACAATAAGCGATGATGATAATTGATTGATTGGTTGATTTGGTTTCTTACTTACGCGATTACAGACCAAGACCATTGGATGAAATTGATACCTTGGACCGGTTTTGATCTAATTTGGATTGGCATGGATTGCTGATCGACCTGCATTTGGATCATTGCTTGGAAAGATCGAACATGACTACGTATGACGAAACGGATTTGGATTTACACGACTGGACAGACGAAGTCTTGTTCCATCGGATGGATTGATGCTATTGCTTCGATTCCTTTGCTGGCTGTCATTTGAATCCTTTTTGTCTTTCTTTAGACCCTTTCCATCTTTTGTTGCATATTTGGGGAATCCTTTGATTTTTTTGTATTTTCAAAATATTTTATTTTTTTGGATAATTTTTAAGGACATTTTTTTATTTTTAGTGATTTTTTTAGGACATTTTATGATTTTTATGTATTTTTTCATGACATTTTAACGAAAGAATGGATAAGTCTAATGAAAAGGATGATGAAGATCAACTAGATAAGATATGGACACAAATTCCTAAGTATTTTTCCCCTATTTCTCATCAAGACCAAGGAAGGGAAGAAAGGATGTATTTAGACATAATGATGTAATATGGATAAGGTGAAGGATATGGCATGGAAGATATGGATAAAGTGTATGGGATAACATGTGTGACGTTCGAGAAGATCCTTAGCCTTGTCAAGATCAAAGGTGGAAAGGTAAAGGATGAATGTAAAAAGGATAATGGATATTAATGATAGGATGGATGGAACTTGCCCCCAAGTGTAAAGTGCAAGAGGAATATGGAAGATAGGATATGGACAAGGATAAATGAATATGAAAGATAATATATACATGATAGGAAGATGGAGGGAGGACTCAAGCATCAAGTTCCATGGCTAATATCCCTCAAATATGTGCTCTAATAAACCATGGCAATGGGAATTAGGATGGGTATAGGATCTTTGATAGTGGGGATGATGGGGTACTTTATCCTGACTTGGAAAAGGATCATGAGGTGTAGGAGATGGAGTAGCTTGATCTTTATTGGGTATGGAACCATCATGAAGTGATATGAAAGGAATATCTTGAGCATGAGAAGGATGAACACCATCATGGAATGAAGGGGTATCCTTGAGTGGAGGTATGTCTTGATCTTGATGAGGAAGGGAATCTTGAGATTTTGTGGAAAGAATATCTTGATCATTGGATATGATGGAATCATGAGATGGTATGGATTTATTAGATGAGGTGGAAGGAGTACTTGGAAGGATTCTTTTCTCTTGAGATGGAAGGGAATCATCATGGATGAAACAAAAAGAGACAAGGGGATCATCATGAGGTTCTTGAGAGATGGGATCTTGGTCAAAGACTGGAAGGGGTTGTGGAATTTTGGTATCATTGGATGGAGTGGAAAGAATAGTTTGATCTTGATGTGTAGGGGAGTCTACACTAGCATGCTTTGGACTAAGAGATTGACATGAATCATTGGATGTAGATGGTATGATAGGAGAGGATGGTTGGATGGAATTGTTAACTTGGATGGAAGACTCAATGGGGGATGAAGATAGATGCATGACATAGTAAGATTGCACAATATTATTTGTGTTTGAGGATGTAGATTTGGGTTTCTCATTTAGCGTTTGCAGAAATTCATGGACATTGAACTTGGATGATGTAGTTTTGGGTGAGGATAAGGGATTTTCATGAGATGATTGTGTCACTTCATTCAAATGTTGGGATTCTAGTTGTTTTTCAAGCTCTTTCAAAAGATGGTCAAGATATTCAATCCTTTGGTTTCGTTCATAGGTTGAGGATGAATATGGAGAATAACAATTAGACATGTTTGGCTAATGGTTTGGGAGTGTTTTGACATGTTCAAGAATGGTTAGGATGATGTTTTTATGTGTTGGTGTTTATAGCTTGATGTGGCAAGTTACAAATCAATGATCACACACTCAAGACACATAAGAAAGTTTGAATTTGAAATTATGAACAGGATGGTTAAGCACACACTTGAAGAAGACACATCAATAAGTCCTAGAACTAGTCAAGTGGGTATGGCCAATTATGTCTCAAGCTAGGATGCACAAGGTTGACTAAGGATAATTTGGAATCAAAATCCTGCCACACAACTAGGAGAAAGGGGTAACCTACCCTTCACCTTTACTTCCCAAAGGTATAAAGTTCTTTAGGGCCTAGCCAAGAGTGACAAGATTTCAACTCCCAAAGGAGCATGTCTTTGGATTCACACTCAATTGAGATCATCCCTTGGAGGGGTGTGTGCTCCAAGCAGGCCTCCTATGAAGGGTATGACAAAAGCAAACCAAGTGAGGTGTTTTGGAGGACACACACACTTGATTCACACTCGAAGTGATTAATTTCCCTTAGAAATGAAATGTGTGTAAGCAAACAATGGAAGCACTTGTTCTTTTTAATCCAAATCCAAATGTGTCGGAAGATAATGGTTAATTTTAGACCCGATTTCAAAATGTGATTGAAGACAAAATTTATTTTAAGAGCCCAAATCTAAATGTGTGACAAACAAGATTAAGAAATGAAAGATGGAATGTGTGAACCTGATTATTCGCTTTCCAATTTGATGCTGTGACTTATCCCCATGTTGCTATAGCTCCCTTGATTCACCTACAAGCCACAAAATTGAGAAAGACCAAGTAAACTTGCATAGAAGAAAGCCACATGAAAAAGAGGAATTCTGATAAAATCTAATTAATATGACCTGATATAGCTGAATGGATTGCATAAAAAGAAAATTCAGAATATTTCATGCACTTTAAAAAAAAAAATCGTCAAAATTGGATAAAAAATGCAAAAGATATAAGTGTTTGAAGTTTGCATGCAAGTTTGACTTTGACTGAAAAAAAAAAGCCTAAAAATGATATAGTCACCTGAAATGGTCTTTTCCACTATGTAGTCTTCCAAGTTAGCTTTCCAACACTTTGTGAATTTTGAAAATCTGACTTATTATGCAAATGTTATACCTGTTTTAGTAAAATTGCTATTTTAGAAAAATACATGTAAGGAAGGAGCTAGATTAAACCCCTAAATGCTTAAATTTCAGCCCCCACGTGACCAGAGGCTGTGACTGAGTGTTGGGTGTCTGCTTTCATAGCCCATGGTCCCCCATATGACCAGGGATTAAAGACCCTGAAAAAAAAATTTAAAAAAAAATATTTTTTTTAAAATAAATTAAATAAACTAAAAAGGAGAAAAGTAATCATAAAAACTTTAACTCTAAGTTTAAGTGCTTATACTCAAGCCATGATTTAAAGCTTATATTTTAAAAAAGAAAGGAACGCATGATTTTTAGCAGCCTATGTAACGATGCAAAAGGAAGTGCCATGGGCTGTGTATTGAGTATACACAGAAAATAAATACTAACCAATACCATCAAAAGGGAAATGTTGCAACTACATATGCATAAAAATAGTGCAATGTACATAGGTTTTACTATATATATACCAAAGGGTAGATTTTTGTGTATATATACTTTTGGTGTTTTAAAAAAAATTGACATGAATAATTTTTAAGAATGATGCAAACCAGTGTGTATATATTTGTAAAAATAAAACAAAATATCTCAAATGTATGTGCATATATTTGCAGCAAAATTTTAAAAGTATATTCACTATATATATTTGCAAGCAAAAAAAATCAAAAGAAAACTTCAAAAATTTCTCTGCAAGCAAAATATGTCAAGTTATATGTCAGAAGTTGTCTCTCAGCCCTTGTGATCACAATGGTGAGACTATTTTTCTTATTTGGGACTCCTATAAAAACTTGATCTCCAAGCCCTCTTTAGAAAAACCCTTAACCTGCAAAATCAAACTCACAAAGGCTCAAAAGAACAAGGGTTAGAACATCGGGTTCACCAATGTAGACGAAGGAAAATTTTATTTTGAAATCTTATTAGATTAAGACTCATATTTTCACCATCCTCAATGAAGTTACCTGAAAAATACATACACATGCAAAAACAAAATATCTAATGTAAACACACATGCATATTAATAGGGATTCACTCCATTGTTCTTCTCAACCTCGCATAAGAATGCAAGATTTTGAAGGATTTGATTATGAAGGAATGTTGCTTGCTCACTTCAACAACATAATGATATAGTGAAGGTTTGAAGACGGAGAATAATGGATGAAAGATGATGAAAGATTGTAGAGATAATTCGATAGAGTGAGGGTACTCAAGCTCCTCCCTCAAATGGATTGTGAGAGGTTGTATTTATAGAGTTTCAGTGCACGGATAAAGAAGAAGATTTGATAAGATTTGATTTTTGACAAAAGAGGAAATACAATGAGATGATATAAGATTTTAAAAAGATAGAAAGATTTTGATTTATTGTTTTAAAGGAAATAAATCATAAAAAGATGAGAAGGATAATGAAATGATAAACTTATTAAATAATGATAAAGCATTATCTAATAAAGGATAGGGATGAGGTGGAAAGATAATTAAATAATGTAAAATAATTATTTAATTATCGATGAAAGTGAAAAAGATAATTAAATGAATAAAGATTTATTTAATTATAGGCGAATAGATAAATGACTAATTAAACAATTAAAATAATTATTTAATTAGAGAGGATAAATGGTCATGAATAATTAAATAAATAAATATTTATTTAATTATAGAAAAAGGGATTATGGATAAATAGAGGATAAATGAAATTAGTTAAATAAGATTTATTTAACTAATTAGATGGTGACATGGGTACCTAGGGCAAAAAATGCTACAAGATGTCTAAATGATGCGATGTTGTGACAAGGTATCGTAAGAGGACATTTTGGTGTTCACATATATATATATATATATATATATATATATATATATATATATATATATATATATATATATATATATATATCCATTGTATATATTTAATACATTACCTTCAAAACACAAAAGCAATAATATTGACTCCATATTATAAGCATTAATTAAACATATATATATATATATGTCACTTTATCCATTCAATGTTCTCATGCACATGGATAACTCACCCATAAGCATGTGTAGATATGTTTATCTATGTATACTTATATACGTGATTACTAATGTGCATGAGTTCTTCATAGACATGCGTATATGTATGTATATATACATCCTATATATATATATATATATCTCATCTATTGTACTTTTAAAGAAGTACTAAAAACCAAAAAGAAACTCACACTTATTTCAAACAGGACCTTATAAACAAAGAAAACCTTCCCTAACAATCAATTCAAGGTATCATACCTTTTACCCAAAAACTATTAACTTGACTATTCTATCAGTGAGTGTGTGAAAGCTCAGTTTAGACTCTCTTAAGGGTTTCCAAACCAAAATCCTTTTCTTGAGTGATACTTCCCCTCCCTTTCAAAGGCGTGAACTTGCACTGGCAACCAACTCAAGTCACATTTGCAAATGTATTCAATTAATCACAAAACAATCACTTGCAATATATATTCAATAGTTAGCATTGAGACACATATATAACATCAATTTGAATCAACCATTTATTCATTATTTTTCCAATGATTTGTACAAACAAGGTATATTCGCATTTATTTCTATCAAAGTCTCAAACACACCCTCATATGCAAGTATTTCATCTAGCTAGGTAAAAGTAACTAGGTAAATATACTACAGGGTGTAACATATCCCCCTCCTTATGAAACATCATCCGTAATGATCTTATGTAGCAAGCATAATAAAACACATCACATAATATTGTTTTTCAAGAACTCTCAAAAGCATGTAAAACAGGTGGAAACTTTTGCTTTATTTTAGAATAGTCTTCCCAAGTAGTGGAATCTTCTGTGTACTGGCCCTACTATACTTTGCACTATAGAATCTCTTTGTTACATAAGCGAAGCTTACGTGTTCCAAGCACCTTAATAGGTTTGAGTGTTACTACTTTAGGCTCTTGTACCTATAAAGCATTCCAATCAATGATATGATTATCACATGGTATTGTATAGGCATGAATTTGCACCCCTTACACAAATTCCCCTTTTACACTTCCTCACCTTAGAAAACCAAATCTGAAGGCAAAAATCCACATTAGCCCATTGCATTCGTTCCACTTGGCATCTATCTTTCATGTCGGTAGAAGAATAATTGTCGGGGGTGCACGCATGACGCACAGATCTGTGCATAGTGCGCTTAGGTCCCTGATGGATTCTTATGTCTAAAACTAGCATAGGTGTTACACTTTCCATTGGGGTTGGTTTGTAACACCCCTCTTCAACCAACTAACTCGAATATGGCCTTTTTTCTCATCCCACCTTCAAAAACACTCTTCATTCATTTCATCTTCAAAGCATTCAACTCATCTTCTTCACAAGCTCTAACAATCTCGCTTAGCATTCTCAAGTATTCTCTTAGCATCCATCACTCCCAATCAACACTTTGGCACTCCATAGCAGTAGCAAAAACACTCCATCAACTCCATAGAGAAAGTGTGGAACAACACCATTGCAGTAGGGGCTTGAGTCCTCTCTTTTTCTCCTCCATTAGCTAGTGAGTTCTTGGTGGAGGTGGTAAGCATTTTCACTCCTCTCCTCTACGATTTGGTTGAGTAGCACATTACTGTTTTGTAGCGTTTATTGTGTTATTTATTGTCTTTCCTCCTTTATCATAATTTTCTCTATCGTTTCTATCTTGGTTGTCCATGGAGGTGGAAACACCAAAACGAGGGTTTGACTAAGGCAGACCCCTATACAACCCCCAACAATTTTCCTCCTTCTCGTGTGTAGGTGGACATGCATTTCGAGCTAGCTGGAAAACAGGCTCTTTTGTGAGATCATCTTTGTCACCCTAGCTTTAATATATTTGCTTTATCATATCCGTTTGTACTTCTCTTACTTTATAGTTTCATTTTGCTCCCTTAGAAACCATTAGCTAGGCTATCAACTTTTTTTCTGGCAATTCCCACTGTATTTTTAGTCCTTTAGTTGTATAGATGCTAGTGCACCTGAAAGAAACTAACACATCACTTTTTCATCCTGAAACCACGCTTTCATCCTCGAGTAGAGAGCTACCTAAGGCATAGTGTTGAACCCAAAAACCAACTCGCCTAGCCCCATTCTGAGTTTCGGGTCTACAAAGTGATTGAAGGACCTTATAGTCCTCATCATTCTCATCCTTTGTTTTGAGATAATCCTTTAGAGTGAGGTAAGTTAGGGTAGCCTTATGCTCTTGGCTCTCTGTGACCTAGAGCCTTGAATGTGATTGGTCCCCCTCTCTTAAATTTTTTGTCAACTTGACGTGAACCAACATTTACTCATCTGTTGGTGTTGAGACTTTTCCCTTATATCCTGTGATCATTGTGCCCCTGAGTGTTGTGAAGGTTTATGAGCATCACAACCCAATCCACAACCTGTGGGTATATTTTCAGGAGAAGTGTACGACACCTTTCGATGGAGAGGAAGAAGGTCACTATCGGTTTCTCTATAGGTCTTTTTGTTGGATCCGCCATTGGTCTTGCCGCATAGGAGTAGTTGTCAAGGGGCGAGATAGGATTCTCTAATGAGACCAACCACATCCCCACTCCTACATCTCCCACTCACATTCCTTCAAAATATGTCTTCACCCTCAACCAAGGGTTGGGTGACTTGGAACATCACTTGGAAAGAGATCTGAAGTTGGCTAGGGCCACTCGAGTTATCAGCGAACTAAAGTATATGGTGGGAAAAGATCGAACAGGAAAAGCTCTTGGCTAATCTCTCTAGTCTAATTGATGCATGTGCTCCTCCAAACAATCTTAACATTGTATGAGGAGTCACTTTTGAAGACCATGAGAAATAGCTAGGAATGTCAATGCCTCCTACATCTGTGTACATGACCAATGTTGTACCTTCAATTAGCATTCCCTCTGCCTCTAAGGGATTCAAAACTATCAAGGTGAAGAAGATCCCCTTGGGTTTTAGCTTCACCCCTCCTATCACCTCTAGTGGTGGAGGTTTTGGTGGGATGAGCGGTGGGGGATTTGGTAGTGGCAATGGCTTCAGAAGTGGGGGTGGTGTTGGTGGAAGTGGTTTCAATGGAGGTCATGGTGGTGGCTTTGGAAGTGGAGGTGGCTCCGACTGAGGTCCTACTGGTGGCGGTGGCTCCGATAGTGGTTTTGGCAGAGGTCACACCGATGGGTCTGGTGGTGGCTCCAATGGTGGTTCTGGAGGAGGTTCCTCTGGCCCTATATCTTCTAATGACTCTATTCTAAAAACTCTTCTTCAAAATATGGGTAAGATGCAGATCCAATTGAAGATTCTCTCCCAAGCCTCTACTCAACCTATCTTCCAACCCTTCTTCTAGCATAGCCCGTTGTCGGTCACAATTTTGAACACTCCCTTCCCTCAAGGAATGGAGATTCCTAAATTTGAAAAATATGGTGGCAAAGGGAACCCACAAATGAATGTGTCCGCCTTTAATGCACTGTGCATAGATTTATTCTATCATGACATGTTGATGGCAAAACTATTCCCTTGATCTCTCAAGGATACAACACTTGAGTGGTAGTCTTGTTCCTTGCTCGATAATTCCATTTTTCTCATTTTAAACAACAAGCCAATTCTTACGACAATTCCAAATAACACCTGGTCGAAGATGCCTTTTTAGATCCTTGTTTGATGCAAACAAGGTGATGAAAATATTGACTTCATCATGCGGTATCAAGTACTCTTCTCAAAAATCTCATATCTGCTACCCAATTCTGACATGCAAAAGGTATTCATAGGGAACTTGCAAAGGCCTTGGTAGGAAAAGTTTTCCCTTATGAAATACCCTTCTTTCGTGCATTTGTGTGCAGCCCTATGAGAGTACGAACAGATGGTAGTTCAGTTCGAGTGATCCTCCTTGCGCTTCCTTTCTAAAGGAAAGTCTATTGTATCAATCTCTAGGAAAGGTAAAGCTATTGCGAATGTAGTAGCCATTGCGGATGACAATGGCCTCAAACACAACTGAAAGTTCACTAAGTTGGCAGAATCTTATTCTTCCATCTTGCAAATGTTAGTGAAGGATAAGATCATGACCCTGCCGAACCCTAAACCCCTCAAGGAACCTTGCCCTAGTTTGTATGATGCGAATACCTATTGTCAGTATCATTGAGTTAACAAACATGATACCAAACATTGTATGTGCTTACATCATGAGATACAAGACCACATTGAGGATGGTACTATTCATCTTGATGGAAGCAAGCAAAATATGAATAAATTGGTGTCAAAAGTGAATAGTGAATTGTAGATATACACAAACCCATTTCTGTTGCATTCTACTAACATGATTGTCGATCCCACCAATTCTATCAGTCAGCTTGAGGCCTATGTTAACATGGTCATGGTTACCCCTACCACACAACCTACGACTAGTTCACTAGATGTGACATTCACTTCGTAGGACTTACCCTTAAATAGCAAGTCATCTCCCCTCTATATTCCCACTCACCTCAATGGTAACATTGTGACAGGAGTCTTAATAGACCCAATGAGTGGAGTGAATGTTATTACAAAAGAGACGTTGTAGCTTAACTCACTACATAGAAAAGAGTACAAAGAAACAAAATCCACCATTCGTACACACAATGGTCTTTGTTTGAAGCCATATGGCTCGATAACTTTGTCTGTCCTAGTTGGACCTAGGGTTGTTGACACGGTTTTCAATGTCATTCTAGAGTTGGATTTGTTCGGGATGAAGCTAGGCATACCTTGGCTAGCTTCCATGAATGGAATTGTCTTTGTTATTCATAAATGTCTAAAGTTCTCCCATGAAGGTGTCGTGCATGTAGTGCATGACACTAGATACTATCCTTTGGTGTCCCGTGGGGGATATTCATTAGACCATTTTTTGCCCACCCCAGTTGGTCTACTTCCTCCAAGGATGAACCTACTTTACAAAAACTATGTGAAGTATAAGATCACGGACAAGGGAC
>VDFB02004396.1:0-61086 GCA_007258455.2 Sequoia sempervirens | reverse complement strand
TGATTTGGAACTATTGACATAATTGCTTTTTAAATCCATCTCTATTGTCATTCAACCATCTGTATGACTCTCAAAAGTTCACAAACTGCATCCTCTGTTTTTTTCCTTTAAAATATTGAATGTTGCTTAAATTTTGTTTTTTTCTTCTTACTATAGTTTTAGCATTTTGAAATCAAAGTTATGCTGTAATAAATTAATCCTTTTCCTGTTGTGTAGTAATAGTAGAATCCAAATCCTGATCTGGCATGTTAGATAATGTGAGTACTGCATTATCACAATTTTATACATATTTTTGACTATCAACACCATTGCATCTTTATTATTTACTTTGCACAAATTTTTGCTCAAACTGTTTCACCAGTAATATATTTTGTACATAGATAATATACCACTTTTGTTATTCATTTAGTTCCTTTTTCTAAACATTAGTTTAGTAATTATTGTGTGCACCATATAGAGTATTCAAGCTTTTTCCAAAATTTATTGGATAGTTGGTTTAATCAAACATGATGCAGCAGGACAACTGATAAATAAAGCCAGTAATATGATGGTTTATCAAGTTTGAAATGCACGGTTTTTGAGTCAAACTTATTGACCCATATTTCATGAGTAGTGGTTTACAAGAACCCGTCTCTCGTGAATGGTCCACTTAGCATGCTGTAAAAAACATCGCCTACTTGATATTGCAAACCAGTAGTTAACAAAACCCTATGACTCTTACTCTTTGATCTCCGCATCTGTTGTCTATCAGTATCTAGATGTGGTAGTTTTACTTCTCTTTCATTCATCATATCCCAAACCTTATTGTCTAAGGGCAAGATGCACCTTCACTTGCCATGTAAGGAAGTTGTCTTTAGTACATTAGTCTATGGGTTTTGTGCCATTATCTGTTTTGTGGATTTTTTAATCACTTCTATATTAAGATTTGAAAATATAAGCTCTATAGTTTTCATATTTGAGTAAAATGCTCTATTCCAGATTGCCAAAGTACAAGTAAGAAGATTTGAAAATCTCAAAATTGAGTAAAATACCCTATTCCAGATTGCCAAAGTAGATGTTTTGAACTTTTCTGATTTGGAACTTTTTTGTACAGCTCTCACCCTTTCTCTTTTTTATACTTATTATTTCTTCTGTATAATAGGTGCGTGTGCATTTCCATAAAAAAGTTAAAAACACATTGAAAATTAAATAAAAGAGCATACCCAAGATTTGGACAAGTGATTGCTTGTGTTTTAGAGCATGTCTTTGTAAGTCTCCACCTACGATGTAAAAGATTGTGGGCTGCAGTTAGTGATCTGCTGCAATTTTGTGAATATTTTGGTCTTCAATTAAATCCTGGAACACTCACTTACCTGTTATGGCCATAAACTAACTGTTCATGACTTTGCTACATTATATGAAGACACATCATAATACTTTGCTCAAAGCACTGGGTGAATTTATGGGCTTTGTGGGTACTTTCATGATTACTTGTTTTCAGTTCTTCACTTGGGTTTTATTGTTTGTTTCATTTCTATGTTAACCGAGTCTTTGCTTTAAGCCACCTTATGCATATCCATATTCAGAGATTGTGTTCAAAAAGCCCAATCAACCTGATTGGCCATTCATGCTGCCCTACCTAATAATTTTCCATCGACATGAATTTTTTACTGATAAAAAATATCCAGCAAGCCTCTGCAGTACTGGCTCAATGAAAGTTTGTAGGACTGGAAATGGCCGGAAATACAGGATCTATGTTTTAAGCCATTGCAAAAATGACCTTTAAGTTTTTTGGATGAGCTTTATGGCCAAATTTCTCTCCTGTAAACTCATGTACTGTTTGTAAGAAATAGTTCATTATAAGCCTTTTGAAGATGAAATAAAGGCAACATAGGCTGACATCCTAAATCCACATTGAAATATAGATAATCCTTTACATACTTAGTCAATCTCCCAAGATTTCTTCCATTTTTTCCACCGAATATGATGGTAATCCGTGTTTTCCAAAATATTTATACAGCAGTTTGCAGACTATATGATAGAACCCTTGCAAATCATTAACTTGGTTCTCCACACTAAACTTTGATCACCAACCTCTAGTCTTTCCAATAGCAGTTTGCTCCAATTTCTAGATGTGAAAATTTTACAAAAGATGATGTTAGAATTAGTAGTTATAAAGAAATCTCAAGGCTATTGTAATGTCCCCTTTTTCGTGAGCATCAGAGTTCGAAGGGTTAACCTATCATTTGACCCTCGTAGGCTAGTGTGGTGGATTAGAGGGTCGAGTTTGGGCATTATGGAGCTCTTCAAGTGGCAGTTGTCAGTTTTTATCTCTCCAAATCCTTCATATGTTCTGAGGCATTGATATTTAGAGGTTTCTGGTTCTGTTTTGAGGGACTTACTATTTATAGTAAGTTAGTGGATGTTAGAGAGGGACACTTACTATTTTTAGTGAGGCAGTTGGGTGCATAGTGGATACAATGGTTAACTCCCAGGTTCAGACGGAATTGAGAAATAATGATTATTTGTGGAGTTATGTTATTTTAATTATTAATAAAGTGATTACTTTATTAATAATTATTTATAAAGTGCAAGTATAAAGTTTTAAGTTCACTTTATGTCCAATGGGGCCATGACCCTCAAAAAGGTCATTTAAAGTACATTAAATATTATTATTATTTGAGTGCCCATTTATTAAAGCATTTATCAAAGTGAAAGGCTATGTTGCAGGGTTCGTACCCACAGGCCTCGAACCCGGTTCGGGTACGAACCTGGTACAGGTTCGCCTTTGGGTATGTGCTGGGTACGCACAGGGTGCGTGCCCAGCGCGAACCTGGCCCAATGGTGCGCGGACCTAGGGGTACCAACCACGTACCCGGGCGTACCTGGGAGAACCCACGGCCTAGCACTTAAAAAGTGGGCCCAAAGTCAAATAAAAAACAATTTTTTTATTATTATTTTGCCTCTTAACCCTAAAACGACCCAATATGAGGCCTTTCAACACTAAAACATTTCATTTTTACCTCTCATTTTGCTCTCACCATATTTTTTCTCCATCTTAGCATTTTGAAGGGAGGTGATTGTATTCGAAGGAGATCGATTGTGGAGTGGCAAATAGCTTCTACAAAGGAGATTTAAGTGTTTAAGGTATGCATTTAAACCCTATTCTTTAATCTTTTGATGAATTTTTTTAAGTTTCTTAGTTTTTGATGGATTTTTTCAAGTTTGTGAAGAAGTTTTTCAAGTATATATATTTTTTTTCATTTTTTTTATAGATTGCAACAATGGCCAGTAGTCAAAGTTCAGTGGGTGGGGAGGGAAGCCAAAAGTTCAAAATTGATAAAGGATCTCCTTTATGGAGTCATACCACAAGAATTTCACAAATTCCTGGAGGTGGGGGGTTTGTTTGGAAGTGTAATTTTTGCAATACACAATATAATAGCTCCTATTACCGAGTGAAACTTCATTTTATGGGCCCTGGTGGTAAAGGGATTAATATGTGTGAGGGCCCAGATAAGAAGGGGTTTTCTGCTGTACAAATAGCAGCATTTATAAAAGAACAAGAAGATGCTGACAAATTGGTTGCAAGAGGAAAACAAAGTAGTTATAGTTCCGGAAAGAAAAAAACAACAACATTACCCACTCAGACAGTTAGGCCCTCTAGACATCCCTTCTTGTCTATACCCTCTACGGAAGAAGAAGATGAAGAACCACAAACCACCACCCGCAAGAGAGGTCCATTAGAGAAGGCATTTAAAATGGAGGCAAGAGATATTGCTGAAGAAAAAATTGCACGTTGCCTCTATGCCAATAGTCTTCCATTCAACTTGGTGAGATCACCATATTGGCGAGACATGGTGTCAGCAATAAATAGTGCACCTCTTGGTTTCACAAGTCCTGGGTATGAAAAGGTGTGTACCACCTTATTGCAAAAAGAGAAGAAATCTATAGAGGCCCAACTAAAACCAATTAGAGATTCTTGGGTTGAAACAGGTGTATCTATTGTTTCCGATGGATGGAAAGATTGCAAAAACCGTCCATTGATTAATGTTATTGCAGTGTCCCCCAAGGGGGCAATGTTTTTGAGGGCGGTTGACTGTGAAGGGGAAGTGAAAGATGCAAAGTTCATTTCTAGGATTCTCATTGACTCCATAGAGATGGTGGGTAGTGAAAATGTTGTCCAAGTAATTACGGACAATGCAAAAGTTTGCAGGGCTGCAGGTGCTTTGGTAGAGGCTAGATATGAGCACATCTTTTGGACACCATGCACCGTACACTCCCTCAATTTGGTGATGCAAGCAATTAGCAACCAAATAGAGTTGGTGAAAGAAATATACCAGGAGTTTGAGGAGATCCAGATGTTTGTGACAAACCACCATATGTCACAAGCAATTTTCAGAACATTTTCAAGATTGGAATTGTTGAAGGTAAATTTAATTTATTTAGTTTCATTTATGTCATGTTTTACATAATTGAATAAAATAATTTTTTGCATTATTTATATTAACATGTTCTTAGGTTGCCGAGACCCGGTTTGCATCTCACACAATTGTTTTGAGATGACTTGTGAAGGTGAAAGATGCATTGAATCAAATGGTTATTAGCAACCAATGGGGTATATGGAAGCAATCAAATTCAGAGAGGCCCAAAAGGTCAAGGCATTGATCTTGCATGACGATTGGTGGGATCGTGTGAATTATGTATTGGAGTTCACCGAACCTATCATGTCTATGCTTCGGTTTGCTGATACAGATGAACCATGCTTGGGGGATGTCTATGATAGCATGGACACAATGTTGGAAAAAATAAAAATAGAAATACAAAAAAAAGAGAATGATCTGAAGACACCTTGTACAAAAGGGTGGAAGCAATTGTTCTTCATCGTTGGAACAAGATGACAACTCCATTGCACCTCCTTGCATATGCCCTATCTCCGAGGTACTATACCACTGAAGTACTTTCTATCCTAGGGAGAATACCGCCATATAGAGATTCTGAAGTTGCTAATGGGTATAAGACGGCATTTAGTAGAATGTTCAGTGATCCAGAAGTGCACACAAGTATCATGAGAGAATTTGGAATGTTTATCTCAGGAAAAAATCATACCGCTTCTGTTGTTAGAGACCAATACAAAATGGATGCTCTTACATGGTGGTACTTCCATGGTCAAGATTATATGTACCTCCAACCTCTTGCAATCAAGATCCTCTCACAAGTAAGTTTTTTTTTTTTTGCCACTTGTATTGTAGAATTTAACACTTAACATTCTTGAATTTATCTTGCATTTTTTATTTTTAATTTTGTTGGTTTTCTCTCTAGGTTGCAAGCTCTTCTGCCGCTAAACGGAATTGGAGTACATACTCCTTTATCCACTCAGTGAAGCGTAACCGGTTGGCTGCAAAAAGAGCTGAAGACTTGGTGTATATTCATTCCAATTTGCGTCTTCTGTCACGTAAGGATCCTCAATACAAGCAGGGGGCAGCGAGGCTTTGGGATGTAGCACCCGAGTCTACTGACTTGGATGCAACCATTCAGGATCTTGCTAGAGCCACTATGGATGATGTGGGTGATATTGATGACATATCACATGGTGTTGGATCCGCTTTGGGTTCAAATGATGATGATTTTGAAGTTCAAACCGCTCAAAATCCAAGTCACGATGATTCTGACAATCCTTTTGATGATTGATGAGCACTTGAACAATGAACATTGAATCATGTTTCAATGTTTCATGAACTACATTTTGTAATTCAGTAATTTTATTTGAATATTTTTCAACTATCAATTGGCATTTAATATTTATCTTTGGCATTTGGCATTGATCAATGATCAAGTATCATACTATGAAATGATTTAGTTTTACAATTCTCTATATTTCTCTTTTTTTTTGTATATATAATACATATATATATATATATATATATATACACACACTTACCCATACGTACCCAAACCCCTAAAAAATTTTTGCCCGTACCCATGTACTGGGTACCCGAACCCGAACCCGAACCGGTAACTTAGGTGAAAGGCAAACATGAAATACATTTTTAATTGATTAAAGAGCCTCATGAGGAAATTGACCAAGTTGGAGAAGGTATAAAGGCCGTCAAAGCAAATGCAAATCATCATTTGATCATTATACATTTTGGCTTTGTTCTTTGGAGAGCTTTTTCTCTTGGAGGAGAAGGAAACCTAGGGTTTCAGATTTATTGGCTTTGGAGAACGAAGTTCTTCATGGTTATTGCCATGTGAGGGTGTGAGATATCACTTGAAGGCTGCATTATTTGGTAGCTTCACATCAAGAGCTGCATTTGAGCTTATTTGGAGAAGAAATACAAAAGATTACGAGGGTTTAATGTGCTGCTATAGTACTCTCGCTACAGTACACGTGAATAGTGCTGCATTAGTTTGTCATGTCCCCATTTTTTGACGAGCATCAGAGTTCGTAAGATTGGCCTATCAGGAGACCCTCGTAGGCTGATAGAGTGGTTAGAGGGTCGTTTGGGAGCTTGGCTCAGCGTCAGATTGGCAGTTTTGATCAATTAGCTTTCGTTTGGGCTCGATCGGAGACTTCTTGCAGAGTTGCTATTTTTAGCAGTTCCTGGCAAGCAGCGTGGGACCCCTGCTATTTTTAGCAGTATGACTTTGGCAGCGTTCAGAATCACTTCAGTGTTCGTCAGCTTCAGACGGAACAGTAATCGGATGAGGAACGAGAGAAATATTAATATTTAATTGTATTAATTAAATATTAATTATTTAATGTTTATAATATAAAGTTATAATTTTTAAGTATAACTTAAGTGATTCTTCTTGAGGGGTGCGCCATCATCAGGAAAGGGGCCAGTTTGGCAATTAAAATTATTATAAAATATTTCACTGAGAACTATGGAGAAAATTAAAAGATTTAAAAGTGAATATTTTAATAAACCCTATCTTTAAGGAAATCGCACTTTTCAGCATATTAGAGGATTTGCCTTGGGTTTTGAATCATTATGACATTTTATGAATTGAAAATTGACCAGTCTTGGCCAGAGAACGGAGACCTTAGGGTTTGTGTTCGAAATTCTTGGAGAACGAGCCATCTCCATTGAATCAGTTCAGAGGGTGTGAGATATCACCCGATTTACTGCCAGTGTGAGATTTCTTCATCCAGAGGAAATCATTGGGGCTTCACAGGAAATAAATATTCAGGGTTTACAGAGGGTACTTTGTTCAGAAGGCATCTTGCAGACGAGGCACACATATTCTTGCATTCAGAGCATATCAGAGAGAGGCCGTACATTTTAGTTTATTGCTGATTGCTGTTTACCAGCCGTACAAACTGTACCTGGCCGTACATCTTCAAGCTGTTTAGTGAATCAAATCACAGAGGTTTTGCCAGGGTTTAAGTCAGAAGATATATATCTATATAGGCGCACCAAAATCTCAGAGATTAGGCATTGAGGACAGAAGGGCGTACTTCTTTATTTTGCTGCTGTTAAAAAGGAAAGCCGTACTGCTGTACAGCAGGCCGTACCATCAGAAGAAAGCCATACTTAATTCTCCAGAGTAAAAACGCCTTCATTAAGGTCTTCCTTCTACATCAGTTGGAGGTGCCTTGGCATTTGTGTCCACTCCAGAGCACCAGACAGAGGGAGAAGGAGTTTATCTGCTCAGCCGTACCATGCATTCATTGCTGTATCAAAAAACCAGGTTTCAATATTTTATTGCCTTTTACCTTGCATGTGTCTGGAACATCCTTGTAATCATTGCAGAAGTGGAATATATTGTCTGGCTTCAGTATTTGAGATAGTTATTATTATTTTCCAGAGTTATATATTTTATTTGAATTTATTTCCAATATCTTGCAAAAATCGCAATTTCTTGTATTGCACAAAAAAATCTCAAAAACGTCAAAAACGTTCAAAAACCTAAAAACTTCAGAAAAACATCATAAAACTTTCAGATTCAGGATTAGGGGAAACTTAGGGTTTCTACATAGTTGTTGAATGTGTTTATTTCTCTTGGCACGTGGGTTCTTATTGGGCAGTTTCAGTATATATATCTTCAGAAAATACAAGGTAATTGAGGAGAAGTTCCAGATTATTGAAAGAATGAATTATTCAAGGCTTCTATTGAATGCTATCACTCACACTTCACAGCCACGTGGAGATTTAAGGCTGTAGAAAGCTGTTTCAGTCAAGCTGTGCAATTTCTAGAGGCTGGACGTGTTAGTTTCAGGTTCAATCGCTTGGGTTTTGGGCAGTATTTTACCTCATTAAAAGGCAGTTAATCAATAACATTCAAATAGCTTCAGTTTTAGCATGGGAAGTCATTACAATGGATCAGACATCTAATAATGAGGTTTTCAATTTGCTGGTACAGAACTTCTGTATAACTGATTAGAGTTTCAGATTTGCAATTCTCAAGTCCGGGTACATTTGTATTAATTTTGCAAAGAATATCAATCTGTTTTTAGTCTATATTATATTTGCAACTTATGATCAGATTTGAGAATATTGTTTCATAAATGATGCATTAATATATTTAGGAAATTGGTAAATTTATCTGCATTCAAATATTGGTTTGGCATCTTAACAATTTGAAACATCAAACAAGCAAACATTTATAACCCAAAGAAAAGATACAAGGTAGAAAATTTGTTTTGGCTATATTCCACGTGGGTGGGATACTGCAGCTATAGCCAAAGTTGTTCACTGCTTAAACTGAGCTGTCAAGGACTTCTTTGGTAGCCTTCTTGCAATCCTTTTTAGTACTTTTTAGTTTAATTTTTTTGCATTTTACTATTTTAAAGTTCACCTTTTTGGATTGCAACTGAACATGTAGCTTTTGTTCTGACATTACAGCCTTTACAAAAATATTTGGAAACCTTTTATTATGTACCTGATTCATTGTGGATCATGACACAGCCCTTGTGCTCTTGCCAAAATTCTCTTACATGCTTCCGGCCCCAACTTTCCCTAAATGTTTTCTAGCTGAAAACCAAATACAAGCAAAACAAGTTTTACAAAACTCAGAAAAATGTAAATTAAAGGAAAAAAGGCATTCCTCTTATAAACACCTTTTCTCATTCACATTTGTTTTTAACTTCATTCTTGGAGTCTTAATTATATATTTTCTTGGAGGGTATTTCTTATGTGTACCTATAATTTGATATATCATAATATCTGTGTTAGTTTTCCACCCTTGTCATATTCCACATTTTTAGAAATTTTCGATATCTTTTGACCCCATGCAACTTGGTGTTACATTAAATATTAAAATGCCTGTACTGTATTATATTTTGTATAGAGATACAAGGCAACAAAGTCAAGAGAAAGCTGTAAACATTGCAATAAGATGACAACAAAGTGGTTGTCTAAAAGAAAATTTCTCTTTTTCTCCAAATAGCACCAATAATTTATGTCCAAGTATAGATCAAATAAACTGGCTATTATTTT
The DNA here is from genome assembly GCA_007258455.2 of Sequoia sempervirens. Classification (NCBI taxonomy): domain Eukaryota; kingdom Viridiplantae; phylum Streptophyta; class Pinopsida; order Cupressales; family Cupressaceae; genus Sequoia; species Sequoia sempervirens. Next base: position 51,667 of record VDFB02004396.1, on the reverse strand, counting down.
AAGTTATACAGTTTAAAACCCTTCTATGAACTTTTTAAAATGTTTTTGAATTTTCAAATCTTGGTTACCTTCGCCCCTCTGGCTGGATAGTGAATGTTTGATAGGCTTTTTGAAAATGGTAGTAATGGTTCTAAGAAAGTAAAGTATGAAGGAGCAGAAGAAATATTTATATTGGTTGTGGAGGCCTTGTGTTTGAAGGTCACCTTTTTATTTATTTTGTTTTCTTCTATTTTTTCAGAAATCTTTCCTTGTTTCTAATTTAATATCAAACAAGTTTTTCAGGAATCTTTCCTTGTTTGTGATGTAGTATTGAAAAGTTCTATGTAATTTGGTTCATGGTCTGAATTTTTGTGAGTTTAGTTTTTATTATGTTAAATTTATGTGTTTTTTTCTTCTCCATTACTTTAGCCTTATGAAATATTTATAGTTCTTTTGTAACCTTATTTCTGGTTTTCATTGCAGATCATGGTGGTTTTGTGCTCGTGCTCCCAAGGGCTCCCATCTTGCATTAGTCCTACTTTCATGGACTTTATTATTGGTATTATTTTGCATGCCTTGTGTTGTAAAAGGTCTTATCTCAAGGCAAAGTAAAATGCAAGATTATATGGATTTTAATTCATGCGGGGATCTTACCAATGCTAGGGCTAGTCCCATATTAGATTCATTTGAATCTGTTATTAGTGGAAGACTAGGCAAGAACAAAAATATTCAAAAGTTTTGTGTGAGAGGCAAGCATATCTGTAGCGACCCACAATCTTTGTGCTTCCAAAGCAGACTGACTGGCTTCCTTTCAGAAAAGGACAAAAGTCAGAGATACTCTGATGAAGAATCGGCGACAAATGGTGGAGATCAACAAGAGTTGGGAAAAGTCCAACTTTCCAATGATATTATTGGACAGGATCACGTTACAAAAAGTATAAATTTTAAATTAATGAATGACAGGACCACAGTTTCATGTTTTCCTTCGCCATCAAATAAGTCAAATAAAAAGATGTCTCTTCAGATGGAGTATCCAGAGAAGACTCAATCTGGACCCGCTGGAAAATCATCTCCCAATGTGGCAATCAGACCATCATTGATGGAATGGGGGCCTCAGCCTTTATTTTCTCCTTCAGTTGCATACATGACGGTGTCAAACACTTGCAATGACACTGCTTTGCACATCTTCAAACCATTCAGCACAAATACACATTTCTATGCATATGGTTTTGAGGAGACCATAGTAGCTCCTGGGGATATGGCTTCCATTGCTTTTGTTTTCTTACCAAGGATGTTGGGTCTGGCTACAGGTCATCTTATTTTGCAAACTAGCTCAGGTGGATTTGTGATTCATGCCAAAGGCGAAGGTGTAGAGTCTCCTTACAGAATTGAGCCTTTTACTGGGTTAAGTGCCTTTTCAGGATCTGTATTGCGTGACAATATAACGCTCTATAATCCTTTTGATGGATTACTCCTTGTTGAGGAAGTTTCTGCATGGATATCAAGTCCAGAAGCAAGTTCAATACAACCAACTGGTGCTGTCTGCAAGACAGATGTTGCTTATACAACTGAAGGTCAGAGCTTTACATTGAATGAAAATGCCTGGTTTAAGTTTGGAAAAGATGCCACAGACATTCCATTGTTTGGAATAAGACCATCTGGAGGGTGGGAAATAACTCCCCATCTTAGCACTTCAATCATGGAAATTGACATATCTACACATATAGAAGGAAAAGTTTCAGGTGCTTTGTGTGTACTGCTTAAGAATTCCTTTCAGGAGACAAGAGACACTGTGATAGTGCCTCTTGAAGCTCTGATTGTCAGGCATACAGATGATAGTCAGCGTGTCTACCCAATGCCGAAGGATCTAAATGATATGCTCAGCGAGGGAGAGCAAACAGTCAGAGTAGCTCTTTCAATGAAAAATGATGGGGCAGAAGTGATAAGACTAGTAGACATGTGTGAGTGTTCTGAAAATGGAACACTTCTTAAAATAGAATTCTTGGAAGGTTTGATACTTTTACCAGGGACAGTGACATTTATGGCAACAGTTACCTATAAGGTCATTGAAAATATTAATTCCTGTAAAGATAATAAGGTTCACCCCTCTAGCCTGTGTTCAGACTGTAGATTACTTGTGTTCACAAATAGTACGAAATGGCCACAGATTGAGGTGCCATGCGAAGATTTGATTTTCAATTATGATATTGAAGGACAGAATCATGTATCAACAACTGGTATCTCTGAAATCATTTTTGGCTTGTCTACTACTATAAATGGACTGACAGAATCAATCAATGTAAACAATCTCTTTCGAAGCATCTACACCGTGTCTCCGGAAGTCCTAGAGGTGTGCATTGCAAACCAATTTGTATCAGATTCCTTTCTCATTATTAATATTCTGTTTGTACATTTTATTGTATATTTTGAAATGCTTATTTGTTTGTCTATGTAATTTTTATGATATTTGAGATTAAATTCACGAAGCTGGCATATGCTTATGACGCAGAGGGGAAATCTGCATAGTGTTGAGACATCACTTGCACAGTGATTTCAATTTTTGATTTCAAGCTCGTGATGCTCAGGGCTTAGATGCTTGCACATTCTTCATACAATTGTCTGGGATCGGACCCTGGCCACTAGGGGAGCTCTTTGAGCACACGGCACATTTCACCACTTTTGTGTGCTACTGCAACAGTTGCATTTGGCCTGCCTGCGATTGCGCAGGGCAGTGGAATTCTGCAATTGCAGATGAGAATGGGTGGTCCAGTGCTTAAAAAGACATTTACTGTGTTCGAATGGTAAAAGCCCAGTGCTGTCACCATAGTTTTCCTGGTAAAAGGGTTTGCCCTACCCTGTTCATGATATATGTTCAAGTATCTATATCTAAAAACATGGACATCTTTTCTGTCTGTTATCTGATATAGAACATGCAGAGCACTATAGAGCATTCAAATCGAATAACTTTCTCTTAAAATATCACATTGACGTTCCATGTTTATTTTCAAAAGCTCCACAGGAAATCAAATTTCCATGTAAGCTTAACAGGTTGCTCCATTTGTCCAATAAGCTTTCTCTTGTTGAGTGGTGAATTGTTGGGCTTCCTGCACCATAATCTGTGTTTCAAATTCTACTACCTCTCCTGTCAATGCTATTTTCAGCAAGAAAGGCATTGTAAGTTGAGGGAGATTTAGTTTCAAAACAATGGACCATTGGTGTATAGAACCCCAAATCAAAATGCAAATGCTATCCTGTCTAATGCCTAGAACTACAAAATAGGTCTGCATTAGTTTTTGTCTTATAAGAAAGAATTGGTCCTAAAAATGTTACTAGGTTTTTTAGTATTCCTATATGTTTGATTTCAATAATATATTAGTGGCTGAAAGATTAATAATCATGTCTCATTCTAATCTTCTACAGAATCTCACTTCTTCCCCTACTTTTCCTGAGCACGTGAGACCTCAAGTTGTCTAGTGTCTCTGGTCTGAGCTGACAGTGAATCTATTTCTGGTACAGACACAGGAAATTCACTGATATTAATATCAGCATGATAAGTTTTCATTTGCAAATATACAGCTGGCCTTGCCTCTCTTACTTTTTGTTTTATTGTCTGCTTATCTGTGGTGTATTATTGCTTTTCCAACACTCAAATCTTCTGTTTGTGAACAGTGACATAAGCTTCTGTCATGTTGTTATGTTGGGTTTGTTGGTTGAATATTTTGCAAACTTGTGAGGTTTAGCAAAATGGTGGTTTCAGCCACAGTGTGTGAGATAAACTCTCCTATTTTCAAAGGGAAGGCTCCCCTTTTGCTTTCTATTTTAACAATTCAGAAATAAACTCTAACTATAAATGTATTCTAAATCTGGGTGAAACTCTGTCCTGTTCTCTTTTTCTAGAAAAAAACACTTATTCTTTTCTCTTGTTTCAGAAAAGAATCACAGCTGAAAGCATAAATGATTAATGAAGTAAACAAATAAAGAAGCAAAATTTCCATAAAGGCACAAAGTCCTCCGTTGCTCCTTCGGGACAGGAAAACAAATTGAAAGCACAAAGTCTTTTACAACTTACTCTCCTATCAACCTTTTTAGATGATTTTCTGGTAATCAAGTACAACATGTAGCAACTCAAAATCTAACTACATGATACACTTTTAATGCACAAACATAGAAAATAAAAGCAGCACAAAGTCTGCAAGTTACCCTCTTTACTTGAGCGTTCTACAATAGCTTCAAACGTGACAAACAACTCAAAGTCTGCAGTATCAAATTTGAAAACCAATCTAAAACTCCAAACACAATAAGTAGCTCAAAGTCTGCAAAATTGAGCTTGAATCTCTCTTGTATAACACTACAAAACTCACAATCAATATGCAGAAAATGTCGTCACATAACACCTTGAATCAACACAAAGTTTGAAAGCAATTTGCCTCTTTTAATTGACTGTAATTTGATTTACATCTAACTAGCAGAGTTTTGTTGCATTGCAAAAAGATAAATATTACAATAGACCCCCTCAAGTATTTATAGGAGAGAAGCCTTGAGAAAAAGGTGGGAGGATCCCAACTAACTGCAGTTGACTTATTCAACATTACAAGTCCTATTATAATTTGACTTGAAATGTTATTACATGCAATTACAAATTACAACTTTGTAAGTGATATGATCACATGCAATTACATTTTTCCATTTTACATATAATTTGTCAAGACTAAATTACAAATACATAATTGAAACTATTCTAAGTGTCCAAAGACACGACTTGAACTACGTCATCTTTGATTGGGTCTTCATGTTGCTGTTTGGAAAACATTCTTCCATCTTTGTCTTGAAAGTATTCTATGCTCAATCATGTCACTTATTCGACTCTTTGTGTGGCTTCGTCATGTTGTTGTTCTTCCTTTGTATCATTCTCCAGCCTTGGAATTTGTTTGAAAAATAAGGCCCATGCTTTATATTATTGATTTGGTGGGTCATGTGTGCAAATGAGATTAGCGAAAATGAGACAAAGGGGCTACAAAAGTGAGGCCAAAGCTCAATTTCGGGTTTTGGAAACAGCATTACATGTGTGGAAAAACAAGAACATTGACTTGCAATTGTGGAGAATGAACATGCAACTTCATATGTGTATGGGAAAATACACGTTTTGCACTTGTGATTGGATCCTAAAGACTCATTTTCAAGTGTTTTTGAGTGCATTTTGGACCAATTTCGGGTTTTGGAAGGCTGACAACAAGTGCAAAGTGTAATCGGGATTTTTGGAACATATTGCAAGTTTAAAAAAGTGCAAGGTAGGAAAAATGAGAGGTAATTGCAAGTTATCATTTTAACTTGTAACCTTGGTCAAAATCTCCTACTTGTAATCAGATTATGAAAACCCGATTTTCAGCCAAGGGCATCATTTTTGCAGAAAATGATAATGATGATGAAGAAAAATGGTAATGGCAAATGAATATGAAATGAAGGCAAGTGAATGAAAAGCAAATGGAAAGGCGAATGAAAGAGAGAGAAAAATGTTTTTATGAATGAAGGGCGAATGAATAATGATGGTGTATGAAAGAGAAATGAATGAAGGGCGTATGTGTTAATGATAGTGCAGCTTCAGTCGTTCCTTCCAGCTCAGCCTATTGAGGAAGTATAAATTAAATGGTAGCCTGTCGGCTATTTAATTTGTTGTCTTATATTTATGTGAAGGTTCAAATGTCTTGAGGCCGACCTCTCTTACATTCTTTATGATTGTATTTTGGCCGACATGAGAAGATATGAATTCATAGTCAAATCCTTTATTAGAAGACATTTAATATTTGTTTACTAATTGAGGCCGACTTCCATTAAAGAAGAGTCACAATTTTTGAATGGAGGCCAACATGAAGGATTTGAAGGGATGTGTCTCTCCCATTCATTTGTATATATTCACATTGATTCGTCCATTGTGATGATCCAATATTCAGTTCGGTTATTCACATAAGGGCAAATATATATTATACAGTGCGAACTACATATCAAGTGCGAATTATCATCAAGGGTGGATTTCTGTTGGTGCGAATATTCTCAAGTGAATTGCCAAGTGCGAATTCTATCCAGTTCAGTTCGGTTATTCACATAAGTTCACTATCATCAAGATCGTTCCATTCAAGTGCGAATATTTTTTAGGAGACTGCGAATCATTGCGAACTCTGTCAAATCAGAACTCTGTCAAGATTGAATTTTGTCAAGTGCGCATTATCATCTAGTGCAAAGTTACAGTGCTAGTGCGAACATACAGTGCAAGTGCGAATACATTATTTAGAGCGAATATATGCAGTAGTTCTTACAGAGCGAAGTATCATGCTAGTGCAGATTCATTCATAGCAGGTTGAGAACCATCAGAGATTGCAAATATTGCCAGGTGTGATTTCTGTAGATCTGTATTCTATAATTGTCAGGTGCAAATTGGCAGGTTGTTATCTGTTATTACATATTGCCAAGTGCTGTATATTGGTCTTGTGTTAGACCTCATTGTAAAGTGAATTGTAGTCACTGATGTTATAAATATAAGAGAGATCTTTGTTGCTGGGTTTTTCTCCCTCAAGAGAAGGGTTTTCCCAGGGTATCTGCTGTGTTATTGCTTCTGATTTTGAATTATTTTCTGTGCATTTAATCTGTTCACCTAAACTTAACAGTATGAAGTGGAAAAACGCGTTTTCAGCCATACACTTTTTTTTATAATATGAAATCTCAATCTCCATAGAAAGGCAACCCAAGAACAAAAAATTTAAAGCAACAAATACAGAAAAATAAAAAGAAACAAAGAACATACCCGCAACAAGAGTTTACAAGCCAAAACAAAGAAGAAAAACCCTAGGCGCCATGTACAAACTCAAATCTGCAAAAACGTGGCAATGGTAGAGCAAAAATGGGGGATTTAATAAAGTTGCAGACCTTGCCAAGTATTCTTCATGCCAAAAATCTCTCCAATCGGGGTACATATGAGCAAGAGCAAGTTAAAAATCCACAAAAGCACTTGCAAAACTAATTTTGGGTTTTTTGATGCTCATTACAAGTTAAAAATAACTTGTAAAACTTCATTGCAAGCATTTCGGGTTTTTTAAGTCTCATTACAAGTGAACAAAATAACAAATAACTTTAAAAATGCCCTTTACTTGCAAATCGGGTTTTTAGATACACTTTGCAAGTGAACATTATGATAAAAGACTCAAATAGGAACTTTTGGAGCTCATTGTAAGTAAACTTTTAAAAATAATGAGAAATAAGAACTTTTGGAGCTCATAACAAGTCACTTTTTAAAAATAAAGAGAAATAGGAACTTTTGGAGCTCATAACAAGTCATTTTTTAAAAATAAAGAGAAATAAGAACTTTTAGAGCTCATTGCAAGTAACTTAAGTGAAATCGGACTTTTTATAACATGTTGCAAGTAACTTTTTAAAAAGTAACTTGTAAAGTGAGCTAAAAGTTCCTACAACCTGTAAGTTATCTCAAAAGTTCCTACAACATGTAAGTTATATAAAAAGTTCCTACAACTGCCTTAAAATAAAGGCAAAAAGTTCCTATCACCTACTTGTAAGAAGAAATTAAAACCCCTACTTGCAGTGATGCCCCAGAAACCCGAAATTGACCAAAAACACACTAAAAATGACTTAGAATTTCATGTAAATGGACGAGAGTGAATGAAAAATGTTAGCCAAAAGGACTATAGATACAAAACTGAAATTTTTCTATTCTTTGCACCTCGTAAAACGTGCCTTAAGGCCTAAAAATGTTAAAATTTTGATGGGTTATCTCTGATTTTTGCATGTCAAAAATCAGGGAAAACAGGGTTCACCAATGTTATGAGCTTTCAGTTGAGTTTCTTGTTACACCTCTGTTGAATAGGTCTGGTAAACAATATCTCAGCAATAACAGATGACAAAATATAATAGCAAATATATGTTAAGCTATAATATACCAACAAGAGAGCCACGATATTTCCATATACCAAAAAGAGCAAACATGATGTGTAAGTTTAGTAATAGTTTTTTATTAAGTTACTACTATAACAGCATATCTTTTAGCAGCATAATCATAATGCAGTTATTTGGTATTAACTGGAATTACACAAGAACCTTCTAAGCTCTCTATATTTATCACCTTCAGGAGTCTTTTATTGACAGCCAGCATCTTAAGGAAAAATTCTTAAACCCCTAGTAGTGTTCTCAGCTGCATGCGGGCTGCTGCTGCTTTCTCAGCCATCAATAGTAGGCCAACAATTGAAGTTGACATGGATTCTAGGTTTGTTCACTCTTTGGTTTTTCAGATCCAAGTATGTGTAGGTCAATACTCCTTTTCTGGAATTCGGGAAGGTGCTATTTTATATGTAGCAAATTTACGTTTGACTACTTTGGCAGGCCATGTGCTTAAAGAAAGCTCTTTTAAGCACAAATACTTCCTTTTGGGTGAATACTTCGATGCTGTTGCTATCCATGTGAAATCTTCACATAACTAAGACAAATACTTTGTCCACAGTGATTTAATTCGGAAAACTAGTGAAAAAATGTGCAATAACCCTAATCTGTTAATTTAGGGGAACACTTTAATCTAATTAAGTGAAATCTGCACATAACTAAGACAAAAGACTTTGACTGAAAACCAGTGGAAAAATGTGCTGGAATCCAAATCTGTTAATTTAGAGGAATGCTTCAACCTATCCAGGTGAAATCTTCTCATAGCTATTACACATTTTGTCCACAGTAATTCCATTCCGAAAACGAGTGGAAAAATGTTTAGGAACCCAAATCTTTGGCTTCAATTCTTTGTCTTGAATCTTTTTTTGGGGATGAAAATCTGTGTATGAAATGTAAATGCTAGTTAAAAATTGTGAGGTGAACAGAAAACCAAAAAGAGCTTCAAAAATGCTGAAGATGATCATCTTTTTATCTTTATGCGTCTTATCATTTATGCCTTCTGTGGACACAAGATATTGGTGTGCCTTATCATTTTTGTCTTTTGATTTTGACCAAAAGTTGAACCTTTTTTCTGAGATAATTTGCATTGGCTTTAGTAAGTCCTTGGTTCAAGTTGAGTTTTAGTTGATGATTCAGGAGGATCTGGGTCACCAGATCATACTGCAAGTGTTGGGTGTTGCTCAATGGTTTTCGTGGTTTTGTTAGTAGGTTTTCATCCTAGTCAGCGACTCAGCACCCAAGTTCCAAACGGCAAGTCATAAATCCACGTGTTACTCCATGACCTGACTTGTTGTCAACGGTTGTGATAGTTGCAATGGGAATATGAATCGTTATGACCCAACTGATGACTCGTATTTCTCCCTCTTCATAAATTAATGTACATAACCATTCCTTTTAAGCTAAGACATTCAAGAGGGAATAATACCCACACATCTGTTCTCATAGATCATGTACGGCACTAGCATAATACAAATTTTCTGTTAAAGCCTTCTCTCTACTTTTTCTGTTTAATTGTTCTATGCACAATCTCAATCACCATAATAACATAACTTTACGCAAACATATAACCTAATTGACTCTCTTTGATGGGGTTGTCCACCAGGCTTTACACCTTCCCCTGGATCATCTGCAGGTGGTCAAAGTCAAAGCATGGAGTTCAGTGCACTCAATTTTGACAGCAAAAATGAGACTTGTACCATGATTTAACTATGGGAGTTAATATATCAGATTTTATCGAACATTGATTAAATACTTCTCATAAATACATCTATATTGCTACATTATTTACAGCCAATTCCACTTCAAATGTGAAGGAATATCCCATATGAGGGCCCAATATTTCTGCAGAACTTTGCCTCACATCTCGTGTCCCAGGTAAGTTTTCAGAGCCGAATCACACTGCCATCACAGAATCTGAGAATGTTATTTCTTCTTCTTTTTGTTGTTCTCCTACAACCGGGCACAATATGAATCATAATTTTAGTTCCAAATCTCCTGCAGCTGGATGTAGAAAATCAGTCCTAATTTTAGTGCCGAATCACCTACAGCTGGTAATAGAAGTCAAGATAAGATTTAACGATATTTTTGCTTTTTCTTGTTTGTTTTATTCTTCTAGGTGATGGAGTTCTTTATTTTCATATATGTAGAGGGATTCTAAAATTATTAAAAAGAGAACTGTTTCCAGGATTATGTGCCTTTTTTTTGAAGTTTTAGTTAAAGCACTCCAGTTGATTGGAAGTGTGTAAAAGGATAGAAGTCTATTCAAGGGACCTTGGGCACTCTACTTGCATGCAGAAGAATTACAGAAAAGAAAAATAGTTGTGGAAGTATAATTGTGATTTCAGTTCAATAAAACTTTAATAAAAATTAAGAAGTTTGTACTTTTAGTAGGGTGTTTTGTAGATTAACGTATCCGGGGTTAATTCTTCAAGTATAGAATCTACATACCATAGTCTGAATTTTAACATGGTAATAGAACATATTAATTGAAATCTTGTAGTTCAATTTGTGATCAACTTGGTGCAATTGGGGTAAAGGTGAATGATGAAGAGTTGGTTTCATAGTCTTAAATGGATTCTCTCTAACTTAGGATTTGTTTGTTTAGGGTATTTGTGTTCATGATAATCAAAACTACGCCCTCATTAGTGAGATGTGGAAGGGTGGCAAGACAAGACTTGGGAAGGTTTAGGAAGGAAAGAAGGAACCGAAAAAAGACTTTTGAGACACATTGAGTATTTAAAATGCCACAAAATAGCTACCATGCTTCTCAATGTTTGGAGAAGAAAAGGTAAGGGGGCAAATAATAGTAGTAGAAGGAATTTGCAAGGAGTGCAGAAGCTTCAATAGTGGATGAGCTCTCTTCCATGCTTGAGACAACCTTCTCCATGGTGTCATGCTTGTCCAATATCACCATTTTTGGTGTAGGGTGGTATATGAGGCACATGATTTTCAATATGAAGGTTTTTAGCAAACTTAAGGAGTACAAGACAGGTATATATGTGATGATGCAACATATCTTGTTATAGGGATTGGAATTGTTACCTTCGACATGCCTTCATTTGATGTTTTTGAACTTAATATTGTCCTATTATGCACAGGCGGCTACCGTTGCACCAAAAGATTGACCTGTCAATGATACAATCGCTAGATTTATACAAGATCCAAGATCCACAGGAGGTGGTTAAGCCATGTCACAAACCCAAGCACCGCACTGCACAACACAAGGAGACCAAGGGCAAAACTCTTGCAACATCCTATATGTTCTTGGATTAACCAAGAACCTACTTTGAGTTTTTGCTAAGATAGATCTTATATGTGTGGTTGAGTTATGATCATCAGATCATAAAAAATTGGGACTAGGATCTTTATTAAGTTTCGGGCAAAGGTACGTGAGAAGGTAGTCTTTAAATGTTTGATTGCTAATTCAATCAAACAAGAAGCCTTGATGCATGGCAGTAACAAATTGTGCGAGTTTTGGCACAAGAGACTTGTCCATTTGCACTATGGAGCTCCACCTTTGTTGAGGGATATAGTGTAGGGGTTGTTGAACTTAAAGATAGAGAAGCCTAGAGTGAGCAAGGGTAAGTACACCAAAATTGTCTTTTTAGTAATGAGTACAAATCAAGAGGGATTCTTGATTTGGTTCATTTAGATGTATGTAGATCTATGTGATTAGTTTTGTTAGTAGGGTGTACCATGCTTCATTCATTGATGATTCGTTAAGGAAAATGTAAATTTACTTCACAAAGACTAAAGATGAGATGTTTTGGAAAATTTTCGAGTTCAGAGTTCTTGTGGAAAATAAACAAGTAGGAAAATCAAAGTTTTGATGTTTGACAATGGAGGTGAGTATATCTTAAAAGACTTTGATGCCTAGATACGTGGTAGTGACAAATTGTGAGTTTGACACAAGAGACTTGGTCACTTGCACTATGGAGCTCTATATTTGTTGAGTGATATGGTGTAGGGATTGCCAAACTTAAATATAGAGAAATATGGAGTGTGCAAGGGGTTGTGCATTGGCAAGCACACCAAGATTGCTTTTTATAACAATTAGCACAATTCAAGAGGGATTCTTGATATGATTCATTCAGCTATATGTAGACCTGTGTGAGTAGCTTCATTGGCAAAATTTACCACGTTTTATTTGTTGATGATTCTTCAAGGCAAACCTAAATTTACTTCACAAAGACCAAAGATGAGATGTTTTGGGATTTTTTTTGAGTTCACAGTATGTGGAGAATTAGACAAGTAGAAAATTAAGGATTTGAGGTTTGACAATGGAGGTGAGTATATCTTCAAAGACATTAATGCCTTTTGTGTAGATGTAGGGATCAAGAGGGAGTTGAGTTTGCCTAATGGTTTAGTAGGATTGGGTTGCAAAGAGGAAGGTTAAGTCCATTATTGAGATAAAAAAGGCCATAATTCGTGACCTAGATTTACCTATTGTTTTGGTTAGAGGCATGTAGTTGTGTTGAGGACATGCTAAACAAGTGTCCTTACAAGGCATTGAAGGACAAGATTCCAAAGGGGGCTTTCACAAGAGTGGACCCTAATGTTTTTCATTTTTGGATGTTTGGGAGTTTTGTTTGCATTCATGTGCTAGAGAGAAAAGGACTAAGTTTGAACTCTAGCATGAAGGGTGTCTTTTTGGGATCTATTGAGTCTTCTTAAGCTTACAATATCTATGATTTGTCACAATGAAAGATAGTGAGCTAAGATATGAAATTTGATGAAGATGCTTGGTTCTCTAAGTCTTGGGTGCTAAGATGTTGGGTCACAATGAAATTTTGTTGATGAGTACTTGTCTGGTAATGTGATCTTTTAGTTTTAGTTTGGTATGTGGATGACCTAATCCTTACAAAAGGTAGTGAAAAGTTGCATGGTGCATGGGGGAGTTGCATCCGAGTTTGATACACAAGGTCTTGATGTGTGGTAAGGGAAGTTTTTAGTAGCCTAGTTGTAGGGAGATGTGTCTCCAATCCCTTGGGATGTGTTTCTCATATCAAAAATAGGTACAAAGACCTAATCTTGGGATGGGTTTTCACCAAAATTGTTGTAGATCCTAATATTTATCATTTGTTTGGTAATGTGATATTTTAGTTTTAGTTTGGTATGTGGATGACCTAATCCTTACAAAAAGTAGTGAAAAGTTGCATGATGCATGGGGGAGTTGTATAGAGTTTGGTACACAAGATATTGGCATTTTCCGGGTCTTGATGTGTGGTAAGGGAAGTTTTTAGTAGCATAGTTGTAGGGAGATGTGTCTCCAATCCCTTGGGATGCGTTTCTCATATCAAAAATAGGTATAAAGACCTAATCTTGGGGTAGGTTTCACCAAAATTGTTGTAGATCCTAATATTTATCATTTGTTTGGTAACATAATCTTTTAGTTTTAGTTTGGTATGTGGATGACCTAATCCTTACATAAAATAGTGAAAAGCTGCATGATGCATGGGGGGGTTGGCATTCGAGTTTGATACAGAAGATATTGGCATTTTCTAGGTCTTGATGTGTGGTAAGGGAAGTTTTTAGTAGCATAGTTGTAAGGAGATGTGTTTCCAATCCCTTGGAATGCATTTCTCATATCAAAAATAGGTAAGGGAAGTTTTTAGTAGCATAGTTGTAAGGAGATGTGTTTCCAATCCCTTGGGATGCATTTCTCATATCAAAAATAGGTAAGGGAAGTTTTTAGTAGCATAGTTGTAGGGAGATGTGTCTCCAATCCCTTGGGATGCGTTTGTCATATCAAAAATAGGTGCAAAGACGTCACCAATTGTAGGAAACATCTTCCTGTGTTTCCTTATGTCCCCCCATAAAAAAACCCTAATTCATTGCATCTTTGCTCAAAAAAATTGTAGAAATTAAAAATGAAAAAAAAGCCTTTAAAGTGTAATGCAATTTCATTTTTGTAGTGTGTAGGAGTAGCAAGATTTATCACTTTCATCATGCAAGCAACAAGTAGTGAGTAGGTGGTTTTAACTATTTCACATTTTGTTTTAATAGATTATATGACTTAGGAAACGTGAAAATTGCATCAATATTGTAGGTAGTATACACGATTAAATTAAAGAGCGTCAATATTGTAGGGTCTAGAGTCCAACCACTAAATCAAAAAGAAAGTTTATTGTTAGTTTGGTATTGTAAAAAAGTTTATATAAAATTATTGGTAATGATAAAAATGCAAAAATCTAACAATATTGTATTATTATTAATATTCATTAGTGATTGGAATTTAAAGTTTAAAATTAAAATTTACAATTGATAAACACTAGATATCAAGATTCAAATATGAAATATTAAGACCAATCAACACACCATGATAAATAGGTAACAAATTGCACATTAATAAAAAATCAATAAAATAAAAACTATGTTTGATTTAACTTTAAAACTTAAAATTTTAAATAGTTAAATTTACTATCAGTTTATATTGAATGAATTTGTTGTTTTTAATTTGATAAACTTTTTGGTTTAGAATGTTTGGTGGAGGAAAATAGGGTTTGTACCAATTATGGAAATATAGTGAACATGTATTGAGGGGCATTTACTTGAGGGCGATGGCTCATTTTCTTCACATATTGGGAAAAGGCATCGATCCTTGTTTGAATGAGCTAGAATGATATGAAGCTATTACGGATCAAGAAAGGGCTGATAGTAAAGTGTCTTATTTGAGCTCTCTCAATTCAGCAACAAGGGCAACTTAGAATCAATATAGAGAGTCAAAGATGGATGTGCCTTCTAGAGATGTGACAGTAGAAGATGTAGGGTCTTCTCACAAGAGACTAGATGTTGACAACCCAAATACCATTGGGAAATTGTTTGATGTGCAAGGTTGAGATGCGGTTAATGCAACAATTGCACACTCCTTTTATGCTAATGGAATACCATTAAATGTTGCTCGTTCACCTTTCTACAAGATACAAGATGGTCCAATCTATCAATAATGGACCAATAGGTTATAAATCACCAGGGTATGAAAAGTTCCACACTACTATAATTGATAAAGGAAAAGTTCGACTAGAGCAACAAAATGCACCAATGAAAAGAGTGCAGTCTACAGAGGGATGCAACATTGTGATGGGTGGGTGGACAAATGCTAGAAATTGTCCAGTTCTTACTATTATGGTAACATGTAGCAAATGCTCTTATTTTTTGAAGGCAATAGATTGCTTAGGGCAAGACAAAAATGTAGAGTTAGTACAAAACTAGCTATGTGATGCCATTGAGGAGGTTGGGGCATCGTATGTAGTCCAAGATTTTAAAGATGCTTCCCTTGTTTGTAAAGCATATATTTTGGACATCATGTTGTGTATCTGTTGAATAATGCACTCAAAGATATTGGCAAGTTCCAGAGGATTTCAAATCTCATTAAAAGGGCAGAAAATACAAATGTTCATATGTAATCATCACCACATAAGCCATTTTTCAAAAATTTGCCAAGGTGGATTTCTTCAAACCTGTCGAGACATGGTTTGCTTCTTATTTTATATTTCTTGACTATCTTTATGTAGTCAAAGGAGCTTTGTGTGGAGATAACCTACATCAAATACTATAGTTGAGGTGAGAGGTATGGTCCTTGATGACCATTTTTGGGCTGATGTTATTAAATTTGTTATTGACTTTATTCAACAAATATGTGAGGTGAGGTGGTTGTTAATATGTGATTTGCAAATTCAGAGAAGCCATTTTTGGGAGAAATTCATGAAGAAATGGATTTTACATGTGAAAGAGTTAAGAAAATAATAGATGTTAAAAGATCTTTCTCTATATCCTTTGATAGAAGAAAAGGTGCATAGAAGATGGAACAAACTTAACACACCCCTTCATTGCTATGTTACCAAATCGTCTTATATCCAGGCTGATTTCGGGTACGAAATGTCTCGGAATCGGATCTTGGTTCGAATCGTTTATGGATTCGACTAGGGTACAATTTTTTATTGCAGGAAACATTTTTGAATTTTACAGGTTCAATCCGACTGACTCTAACGATGAAATGACGATTTAGAATGATTCCTAAGCATTTCATCTGCAAACACAATTTTTGAAGGGGTTTTTTTCCCCTTAACATTGTTGCGACACAACTCACTGTTAGATTCTCATTCTAGTTTTGTCTCGAGAGGGAGAGGCATCATTATTATCCACCTTTCCAGTCCATAAAATGTGAGGGAAGAGAAGCGAGAAGTTATTTGCTAGGGAGGAATTGAGTGGGGAAACAAAAGGAAATATTTAAATAATTTTAATAGAATATTATTTAATATCTTTTTTAATTCATAATTTTTTTATTAATTTAATATGATTTTTAACAATTATTAATCTTATAATAATTACTAATGAAGATTATTGTTTATTAAACTTAAGTTATTGTTATATTAAATATTTGTTAAATATATATTATTTATATTAAATTATATTAACTACTATTAAATTGGTTATTTATTAAGTTAATATTATTTAATATTTATTATATAGTTCATATAATTGAGCGGGGAAACAAAACAAAATATTTAAATAACTTTAATAGAATTTTATTTATTATCTTTTTAATTCATAAGAATTGTATTAAATTTAATATGATTTTTAACAATTATTAATCTTATAATAATTATTAATGAAGATGATTGTTTATTAAACTTAAGTTATTGTTATATTAAATATTTGTTAAATATATATTGTTTATATTAAATTATATATTTTTTTGATACGTAAGATAAATTTTATATTTATATTAAATTATATTAATTACTATTAAATTGGTTATTTATAAAGTTAGATATTATTTAATATTATATATGTATGTTTTTTTTATGCATGTTGTATTGAATGGTATCTATATTAGAGGGTTTTGAAAAATAGTTTTATCTAGATTTGATATAGTATTCCTATCTTGCTTTGATTTTTTCAATATTTATTATTAATATTTAACATATTTAAAAATAATTATAATATAATATTGCTTTATATTAATTTTTAGGGCTACAAATACGTATATATTAATGATTTTATATTTTTTGTATGGATGTTTCAAGAATGTACCTATACCTATTCCAATTCAGTAACTTAGATAATAAATATTATACATGTTTTTCTTTTGGTAAGTAAATCCTTCTTCTATTGATATCATCAAGAAAACGTTGCAGTGCATGACCTTAACAATGGAAAGATTTTAAATGCAAGCCCCTGAACCCAAAAACATTACATCCATGCCGACTCCCACAAAGCTACTAAACATCCAGACCACTTAAGCACGAGACCCTACACCCTTGGTTGCATTACAAAGCCAGCTCACTCAATGAGCAGAACTATCCATGACCACCATTGTTGGCAGGGCATCACCCTATGCCCTACGCAACACTCATTCCCAGCCACTGTCCATCTAAAGCCTTCCAACTGATGAAGCCAAAACAGAGCCACCCACTACCATCAACTGCTCGCAACACCAACCGTTGGAGCCAAAACTGAGATGCCACCTCACTATGTCGCACCTTCAGCAAAACGGTTCTCCTTTGTTGTAGCCATTGCACCGCCTCCGTTATTCCTCTAGTTCCACCCCTTCCGCCAATAGGTACTCACGAAAGTGCCACCTCCAATCCATGCCACTAGCCGACTCCAAATAGAGATGGTGCTTCAGAAAAATGAGGCCACACATAGCCCGACGTCTATGCTCCTGCAATGCCTCCCCTTTGAGGTCAAGGATAAACGAATACTGCTTGATCACCACCCTCGGGATCAAGGTCCTATGCATATCCCTCGGCTGAGGAAGCCCCACTCCAAGCTCCGCTATAATTATAACATCTTCCACACTCTCCAGCAAATTCCCCATGACCAACTTGCAAGTCATCAGAAGCGTCATTGCCTTGGGGACCTCCAGGTCCAATAGAGCTGCCACAAACTGCACTGCAATATCAGCGTTGGTACGATACTGTTTAGTCGAGGAGATATATTCCTCACCCAATAAAAGCTACACCGCCTCAAGAACTAGGGGATCCCAGTCTTTGAAGACCGACTTCAACCTTCCATAGCATATCTTGCCGAAAAAAGCCTAGAGCTTTTGGGAGGTTCTGAGACACAGGCGTTTCCATTTTGCGAGTGACAAGAATGAACGATCGGGAGAGGATTTAAAGACGAACATCACCCACTATACGTGTGGTGATGCTGTCACCACTCGATCACGTAGCCCTCCGCCATAAAGGCCTTGTAGCCGTCGTCCTTCCCAACGATGCCAAGCACCCCGATCTCCAATGTCGACGTCTTGTCCATCTTCCTCTGTGTCCTTTCCACTGTCCTTGATAGGCTCCCACCTCACAATCCACACCCTAGCTAGCCCACGCATTTATTTCATCCCGCCGCCAAACTCGACCACGCCAGCTAGGATAGATGCTGTCCCACCCTTGCCAACCTAACAACACTGTCACCCAGGCCACCCGCCTAGCAGCCGTGGGATAAATATTATATATGTTACCAATAGTTTAGTAGTTAATTATTAATACTATATATAATAAATATTATACATATTATATATTAATAATGTATATATAATTATTTATGATTTTTATATGTTTTTTGTACGGACGTACCTAAACCCCCCCCTCAAATTTTGTCGTACTGACATACCATCCCCACTTACCCGATTCCAATTCCGATTTGGCAACTTAGCTTCATTGTGCTGCCTTTGCCTTAAATCCTAAGTGGCATCATACATAAGTGACCAAGAAGAGGTCTCCATATGAGGACATAGAGGTAATGAACAGGTTTTGGGCTGCAGTACAAAAGATTTATGGCTGAGGTGAGGATGCTTCAATTATCAGGGCTCAGTGGAATAAGTTTTAACATGGGCAAGGTGGTTTTTCTTCTGTGGAAGCCTTATATGGCATGCATGCAAAGAAAGATCCTATAGAGCGGTGGTGGAGCCATCAAAGTGAAATGCTTGAATTGCAATCATTTGCAATAAGATTGCTCTGACAAATAGCCAGCTCTTCATCTTGTGAGAAGAAATGTGGATTACATATGGTTTTATTCATTCCTTGAAGAGGAACCAATTAGGGTCAAAGACAACAAAGAACCTAGTCTACTTTCCTCGCTCGTATCGCCTTCTCTCTTGTGTACACCTCAGGTACAAGGAGGGTCTTCAGCTAAATGTGACCAAATTCTACTTGATAGAGCAGCTGCACACTCTTGGAGGATGAAGTGGTTGATGCAGATGGCCTCAATGATTTACCCCGAGTTCTATTGCCTATAGAGGAATTTAGCTTGAGAGTGATGAGTATCTGGAGAGCATTATAGCTGAGGACTTGGAAATTGATGACTGATGCAGGAGTTGAACTTAATCGATTGAATGACATTATATGATAACTAAGTTTTCTGATTTTTGTTTTTTGTATTTGGATCAGCATTTCAATATGTAGCATGAAGTCAAGAGTCTTGAATGTTGACACTATATTTAATATATTATAGAAGTCTTTGTGTGTTTAAACTTGAAAGTTAAATGTCATGGTATTGATTATCAAAAAACTTAAAATATCAAACAATTAATCTTTTTGGTTTTTCTCTCATTAAACTTTTGACACATACTCAAAGTTTCAAAATATATATATAATTGGTGTCTTAAATACTTGTCGCCTGCTTTCTTCAAAAAATGATGTACCATACCAGTACCAGTGCCAGTCTCCTGGCAACTATGCTCATCAGGCAAAGGAAGTACACAACAGAGATTCTAAAGAAATTTCAGATGATGCTTTCAGAGTGCATAGCAGGTTCTTTTGCTAAATTGTGGTGTTATTGGTTTCACAAGTTGATAGTAGAAATTATTGATCATATGTTGGAGCCGACAATAGTGTAATGTCACAATCAGCATTGCATCAAACTCTTTGAGAATCCAATGTTTCATGATTGCTGCAAGCATAAAACATTTTTATCATTTCCTTAGAGATACAGTTTAGAAAGGCACAATATGTTTTTAGTATTTACCTTTAGATGGGAAGATTGCAGACATTTTGACAAAGCCCCTGTCAAAAGGGAAGTTTGACTAAGAAAAATCTGGGTTTGACAGAAAATACCTCCCTCAGAAAGAGGGAGTGTTAATTTTGTTTGTGTTGCTCGGTTGTTCTTCTACAGCTGGGCGTGGAAGTTCAGTCTTAATTTTAGTGTTGAATCTCCTACAGCTGGGCATGGAAGTTCAGTCCTAATTTTAGTACTGAATCTCCTACAGTTGGGCATACAAATCAAGATAAGATTTAAATTATTTTTTATTTTATCTCTCTTTGTTTTTATTTTTTGTTTTAATTTTCTATTTGATGCTTGGTGCATGAGTTTACTATTGCAAAACACTGTTTCCGCCTTATTTATTCTGTATATTTTTATGCTTTTAGTTAAAGGGCTCAGTTGATTGGAAGAGTGTAAAATCTGAGAAGTCTATATAAGGGACCTTGGGTGCTCCAACTGATGTATGCAGAAAAATTACAGAATTAAAATGAAGAGTGATAGATGTATAATTCTGGTTTCAGTTTAATAATTGAGAAGTTCATACTTTCATCTCGGTTTGTTTGCTAGTTAACATACACAGGGTTGCAGTTTTGATTAAAGTTTCAATTAAGCAACTTAGATCAATTCTCTGAGTGTGGAATCTGCATATGAGAACACTCTAGCTTTTCTATATTTCTGCCAAACCTTACAAACCATATTAATGGCTTTTGTCTTAGACCACCTTTCCTAAGATTTCCTGAACTGCTAGACATTGATGAATCACTACCAACTATCAAGCAATGTCACTAATCATGTTCCATCTGGAGGATACCCTTGAATTGTTCATGGTTTGACATCTTTTTATCTGTAGAATCATGGCTAAATTATTGATTGATGGAGGTATGGCTAAATTTTCTAATAAAAAGACTTAGGTTTGTAATATGAAATGGATTTGTTATACACAACTTAAATCACAAAATGTAGTACTCATTTGCAATTTGAATCATCACTCTGCATAGCTAAGGAAATATTGTTTTGTCAATGTCAGTCAATTGGTAAGCACAATTTACAGTTCCTCAATCAGGCCAATTGTTGTGGTCCTTTTATAATGTCAATGAGGAATGAAAGCTGCACCTTGCCAATCTTTTGCCTGCAATACTCTACATGTTTCTCAATTCTCCTTGAGCAGAGAAATCCAAATGGCGTGAGCTGTCAGTTTCTGACAGTATTCCAACAGGATTGCTGCTAAAAATAATTTACAGGTATTTTGAATATTGTTTATTGATGTTAACCTTTGAAGTATGAAATTTGTAATTATTTCCATCCGTTGAGGTCCAATGGAACTCACTAACTACAACCAGCAACCATCTGCCTATGTGCCAATTTCTTCCAAAAACATTCAGACATGAAATCCTGAAATGCACAAGTTGCCTCATATCACATCACAGAAGCTGATAGGATCCCTTTCTTCCACCATTGTGAGGGGGTGTTAGAAATCCTGTGCCCTTTTCAGCAATTGTTGAGGTTCCTCCTCTTTGCTCAAAGTTATAACATACCATTTCACATGTAGAACAGCTACCTGTGCATATTGGTAATTCTGTGCAATCCCTTGTTGGAAGAGGTACACAGCTCCCATGCTGACAAGTGCGGTCCTAGAAGGCATGGCCAACTACAAGAATTTAATCCCCATCTCTTAATTTTCCAGCCAAAGAAATATTCTTTGAAGCCATTATTATGCATCTTATTCTTGGAGGAATAGCATGAATAGGAATGATGCATATTTGTCCACATAGCAAGTGTACAGGTATAAAGGATAGAAATGGGAATAAAGGTTGACAATGGGGGACAATGCAATCACATTCAAGAGTCATTAATGGATATCTCAGACAATCTTATTGCTAGCTATTGGAGGGAATATGTCTTTTGTTGTGCAAATTAAGTGGTGCTGACAATTTAGTACAGTGATCTGAAGCATTTTTTCAGATGGATGTATAGAAAATTTGTGACTGAAATTTTGAGTAACCCTTAAAAATATTTTCCTCTAAAGTCTCCTCTCATTCCCAAACATTCTAAGTATATTATTAATTGACAAATGACATATGCGACCTCTTATGTGGTGTTTAGTTATTTCCTTTTATGAGTTGCCTTCTTTCTGTTCCTTATGTACCTTTAAAAATAAACTGCCAGTTTTCATTGCAGTTTCATTTTTTCATGGACATTAATTTTACTATTCTTCATGAAGTAAATTCATCTGCATGATTGTTACATATGTTGCACAAAGTAGAAGTTTGCAGTGTTTGAGGCTCACTTTGACCTTGCAATACATTTGCTTGTCACTTTTGATGTGGTGTCTAGTTATCTCCTTTTATGAGTTGCCGTGGCTTGTGCAACTTTTCTGTTCCTTATGTACCTGTAAAAATAAACTGCCAGTTTTCATTGCAGTTTCATTTTTTCATGGACATTAATGTACTGCCAGTTTTGATTGCAGTTTCATCTTTTCATGGACGTTAATGCACTCTTCTTCATGAACTAAATTCATCTCCATGATTGTCACATATGTTGCATGAATGTAGAAGTTTGCAGTGTTTGACCTTGCAATACATTTGCTTGTCACATATGATGAAGTGATATTTAATGCAATTCTAATTTTCTTTTATGTCAAATTGAATTCTTCCCTTTGGATATCAGAAGTAGATGGAATGAGAGTTGATAATTCCTTTGATTGGGAAAGGAAAGTCTTACCTAGTAGTCCCTTGGAGAGGGTGCCATCAAGAAGTACTGTGGGTACTCCTGATAGAATTGTAGAGATCTTGCAGACAACATGGTTCTGTGTTTTAAAATATTTAGCTCCGTTATAGAGACTTTAGAATAAACAAGAACTATCAGTAAAACACCAAGGAATTGACATTCGACAATAAAACTTAAAACTTTGAAAATTACCATTCAGTGATATAGTTTGTAAAACATGAAATACGCATATTACAGTAGGGAAACAGGCAAGAGAACACACACACAATGACTACAACAAACAATATACCCTGGAGAAACTTATATTGGATGAAAACTTCAGCAAGAGTAAGCAAAACTCCTCATTCCACTATCACAATCAAGTACAGTTGTTATGATGCCTCTAGGGCTATTTGGAGTCTCAACAATGCAACAAATTCACTCCTCACATCTGCAGTACCTCTGCAACTCAGAAATTCCTGCTCTGTCACTTAAAACTTGAAAATGAATACAAGAGATCCAAATCCTCAAACTTCATGTTCAAACATTATATGACATTCCTCTATCCTCCCATGGCACCAAAATGGAAAGAACAAATGTCAAAAGAGCCAATTCAAACAATAAAACCCTGCAAATTCCATGTTCTGGTCGCCCAGTGGCAAATTGCCTCTTTTGACAGCAGTTTAAATATTTTTGTTGCAGTCAATGGCAAAATCACTGCCTGCACAAACTGGAGATTCATCAGTTTAGGTTATCTACTTCATTTTCAAGCCTTCATTACTGTTTCAAAGATACTTCAAGACACTCTGGATCACCTCACACTTCTCTGACAAGAATATAGACCCAACTGCTCTGCAACACAGCATTTTGACAAACTCATAATCTCAGGTACTTAAACGACTCCTTGACTGAAGTGAAAGCACAATGAACCCAATGTTCTAGTTTATTAGATCCTTTTTTTGGATCAAATCATGCCTGCTTCATATTTTAGGATAAGGTTTCAGGTTGTCTGTTCTCTTCCACCATGAAAATAGGAGCAGCAGTCCCCTCCATGGTTTCTAGCCCTTTTGATTGGGTATGAAACTAATTATAACAAATACTGACAAAGCTTTCACAGCTCTGCTAAATTGTCATGGGAAATAATTAGGCATGTTGGATTATTCATGGATACCTTCATATTGGTATGGCTGCATCTGTTATGAACTTATTATACTGGTTTCATGGTGTGCTTGATGATATATGTTTATTTATTGCTACCTAGAATTTGATTTTCTGTTATATTTGGTGCATACTGGGAAGATTAGCATGATGTATTATAGGCTGTAAGTGCGTTATTTGTGTAGATGATACTTAGATTGGTGACTGTAAATCGCCTTTGTAGCTTGCATTGCATTTTAAATATGTTATCTGGTCACCCTGTTCCCACAACATGCAGTAACCTTGACCATAAACTACTGAAGTCTATATTCAATATTGGAACTTTGCATTTCCCATAACAAGGTTACAATATATATATGATAATTGGGCTTTTAGAAAAATTAGAAGACTTATTGAAGGATTTATATCTTCACTTTCCATAGTTAAATTTTTTTCTTGCACCATGACTTGTCTGCTTTGGGTCAAGTTTTTTCAGATACACATCACTTATTCTATTGATCTTGGCAGGGAAAAACTTTGGATTTCCTGAGTGATGTAGATAACTTATTCTTGAAGGACTGGAAATTGCAAGGAACTGCAGAAAATGTGTCTGTTTTACTCGAGTCAGAACTATGGTATCCCATGGTTCAGATTGGCATGAAAAGTTCAAAATGGGTTCATGTTAATAACCCGAGTAATCAACCTGTAGTGATGCAGCTCATTCTGAGCTCAGAAGCAACTTCACGTCAATGCAAGGATGATGGGGAAGTTTGGGAAAGTTCGGAGTTGAACAATTCTTATAAGGCAGCTACTGGTTTGTTAACTAAAGCCACTGATGGCTTTAGGGGCCAGTACACTGAGGTGTTTTTTCTGCCTGAGAATGGAATAACAGAAGCATATGTTCATCCCCATGGCAGTGCTTCGTTTGGACCTATATTTTTTCAGCCATCAAAAAGATGTGTTTGGACTAGTTCAGTTTTCATTAAGAATAACCTTTCAGGTGTAGAATTGCTGCATCTTCAGGGAGCAGGAGGATCTGGTGCATTAACATTCCTCGAGGATTTGGAACCAATCCAAGCCTTGCACTTTAATATCAACATACCAACTCCGACATCACCCATGGGTGCTATTAAGTTTTATTCCAATCAGATTTTCCATATGGCAGGGATGAAACCTGCTTGCTCTAAGCCTGTGCTGAAAAAATTGCTAGCCAGGAACACTGGAGATATGCCTCTGGAAGTGAATGCCATTAATGTAGCAGGTAAGGCTTGTGGTTCAAACATATTTGTGATACATCCATGTGATAGTTTTTTTCTAGCTCCAGGAGAATCCACTCAGCTGCTCGTGTCCTATCAAGCTGATGTTTCATCAGCAGTGGTTTCTCAGGATCTTCAGCTAGCCATGTCTTCGGGTATTCTTGTTATCCCACTGAAAGCAAGCCTACCCGTGTGCATGATTGCTCTTTGTCAGAGTTTGGTGCTGATAGAAGTTATTTTAATTGTTTTTCTTGCTGCAACTCTTCTGGTTCTTTGGCGCTTTCTTGCCCAGGAGACACCCAAATTCACAACTGCTGAAGATGCTAAATTTGGTGGGTTGAGACATGGTGATCCAGTGAAACAAAGGTATATTTTTTCAATCATTTCTGAATGAATATGCTATTTTTTTGGTTCTTGGTAATTTTGGTTACTGACAAACTTTTGAATTACATAATCAGGTCAATGATGGTTTTGAAGGCGGCACCAGAAACAGAATTTGCAGAAGTGAAATTTTCAGGTGACCAGTGTAAGAGTCACAAAGGACAAGCAGAGCAAGACACAGAAACTCCTCTGGCTAAGGCAGGGAAACATGTTTGCAAAGCAACAGTGCCAGTTGATTCTCATGAGAAATTGGAAGAAAACTCTGTCATCTTCCATTCCAATTGGCTGCATGATTCTGAAAACATAAATTCTAACTTGGTTAGAGCTGAATGTGAAGATAAAATTGTAGTCTCTTTAACTTCAGATGCATCAAAATATTCATCTCCATTTGCAGTGCCAAACTCAGGGTGTGAACAGGCAAAATGGCTACATGATGGTAATAACAAAAAAATGTCAAAGTTGAGCTTGGGTGGAAATAAATCCGCTGAGAATGTCAGATCTTCTGAGCCTTCAGATGCACAGTCCTCTTTTTCCCCAAATAGAATTCCAGGGCCTATGAACACAAGTGGAGCTTCAAGTTCAGCAGAGTTGCCGACGCATATGGGCTTATCAAAAATAGCTACAAGTTCAGTCAAGCTGGAAAAGGATAAAGGCAGGAGGAGGAGGAAGAAATCTAATGCATTGACGATGAAGCATGATGTGTCTAGTAGTCAGAGTGGAAATTCCACCCCGTCATCTCCAGCATCTCCTCTTACACCTGTTGCTTTGTCAGGACCTATGAGTTTACTTGGAAAGACAGTAACACAGTCCAGTTTAGTGCCTTCAAATTCTCCTAGGGCCAATGATATCAAACAAGACATGGATGCAGCTGGATATCGCGATGTGTGTTATGAATTCCATAAGAAATTACCCCAGACAAAATTCAATGACACCTGTCGTGCTGGTTTCATTGCAGATACTTGTAACCTTGATTTGGGTGAAGTTTGTTTTAGTAAACAGTTGGAAGAAACTTCCTCTAAGCAAATTATCTCCTCAAAAATATCACATGCCACAGAAAATTCTTCACCAAAAGCTAAGCCAAAAAATTCAGGTAAATCTCTTGCTGCAAATGGAGATTGGGTCACCATTGCAAAAAGATCAGCTGACAGTATGTTGAACAACTCAAAGGGTATACGTCTGCAAAAAATGGGTCTTGATTCCCAACTAAAGATTTCCAAGCCACTGTTGACAACATCTGCAACTTTTCCTCGAAGCAGGCGACAAGAACCAAATGCAGGATGGAAACATTCAATGGTTGATATGAAAGAGGCAAAATTTCCTTTACCAACCTCTCCATCCTTGGTTTCAACATCTGCTATTGCGCCTCATGCGCGTGCCCCAGGAACCAAACTTGCTAAGACTAACTCTGTTCAAGTCGATCATGATACCCATTTAAGGCCACAACCAACTGGAGAAGACTTCACTTATGACATTTGGGGCAATCATTTTGCAGAGTTTCCACTTGCAAGTAACTCAAATTTGTCTGATATGACAACTGGGCTACCAAGTACAATGTTATCGTCATCCCAAGAATACTCTCAAAGTTTTTTTGCAAAGTTTGATCCAAAATCCCATTTGGATAAAGCATTTAACCCAGCCGTATCTTCAAATCCTACATAATTCTTTTGTGTTTTTCTTAATGATTGATTTAAATTTAACCATCAATCAGATCTCATCGATTCACATGCATTCTTATTCCCTATGGCCAAATTTTGCTGTGTGCCAACATTCCTTAGTAAGAGTAGAATGCTGTATGTGTTTTCACTACCCTTAAGGAAGGGAGTGAATTTCCTTTCCAAGGATAAATTGTACAATTAGCAATAATTTTCATATTTATCTTTCACAATTGTTCTTTTTAGTTCTTATCCGTTTTAATGTATTTAATTACAAAATATTCTCTCAATTGGAAATCAAAACTAAGAAGAAAGATAATGTGGAGGAGACAAGGAAAGAGAGGGAGTAATCAAGTCAATTTTGTCAGACATCCATGTGATTTCTTAGCTTCCATCGTTGCTTCGTTCTTTATGCAAATAGTGATTGCCCGTATAAATTGTCGATAGTTGGTCCACGACTGGTCATGCTGCTAATGGTGCATACCAGTTGCTGTTATGGTTTCACAATCATTCTTATTAGTTCCGGTCCTTTTTATAGTATTTAATTATAATATATTCTCAAAATTAGGATTCAAAACTAAGAAAACAAATAAAGATCATGTGGAGGAGACAAGGAAACTTTCGAAAAAGAGCATGAGTAATTGAGTCAAGTCAATTTTGTTACAAATCCATTTGATTTCTCAGCTTCCATTGTTGCTTCATTCTCTTTGTGATTTTACGTTCATTTTTTCCCAATTAAAGTGAACTGCCCTTATAAATTGTGCATGTCAGTTGCATGTTTATTAAGGCGGCCATAAGTTTGATAAAATAGTTGCTATTTCCCTTTCTCCAGGGAAGTTTCAGGTGACCATTTTTTTTTGACAAAAATAACTTGTAGTGAATGAAGTATCGGGAAATAAATGCCAGAATTTTATAGAATGGTTTTTCTTCATTTAACTGTCTCTGAGAGATGCTATCAAGTTTATTCTCCTATGGATAACCACCCTCAGAGTCATCTTCTGGGCGATCGGATTAAAACTTTAAATATTAAAAGTACATTTTAACATGTTACACTGGAAATGATAATCTTGTGGGCCATTCAATAATGAATGAGCTGAGGAGCTCTATTTTGATGGGTCAATGAATTTGTTTTAAACTATGTAGTTGAATCGCGATGAAAATATCACATTAGTTAGAAGTAATTTTCAATTTGAAAACAACTTTAAAACTGCATATTGGGAATGAAGTGCTTTCTGATTGAGGGTTATAGAGGATCAAGTTGTTTGTAAAGGAAGGAGTAACGTTGTGTTCATATGGAACAATTGGCTGATTTAATAATTTCCGAATTTTGAATTGAATCGTTTGAATTGCACGAAGGGAATCACAAGGAGAGTTAAGGATGGGTGGATTGTTGGTTCTTGACGTAATTTCTACTTCTATCGCTTTTTTAAATGACGATTGTAGATACTTTTACAAGCACTAACCCTGGAGAAACTGGACTGAAAATTGCCAATTATAAACTGCAAATACATAGAGATCTGATATACGTGGGAAAGCAAGAACAATATGTGCCCTTTATTTCAATTGCTTAGTATTTGCAATAGTAGGCTCTATCTTGCCTTGATAATAGCAACAGCGAATTACATTGAAAGACACGGTACTTCTGATGTGTGGGGTTTTTCAAGTAATTGATCTGATGCTGGGCAAGTTGATGCACAAACTTGCATAATAATAATAATTGGAAATTATTGCGTGCTTTACAGACTTGTGAATTTCTCTCCAGTGACATTGACCATTGTATTAATACACAGTCAATTCTCATTTTGATATTTCCCCATTTGTGCTTACCAACCAAACTTGGAAGTTTGCTGCGAGGAAATGAAATATAACCTCGGAGAAAGATTCCAACCAACCTAGTTGGCTTAAATAATTCATCCTTTTCATATTTGTTTTTTTCTCTTGTTGCTTATGAAACTATAAAAGCTATGTGCAAAGAAATGAAGTTCCCTAGGAGAAAGTTACCATCCAATCTAATTGATTCAAATAATTTCATCCTCCCAAATTTTTGTTCTCTACTTGCTGCTTACAAAGTCAGAGAAGTTTGCTACAAGCTAATGTATTCCTAATACCTTGGAGAAAATTCCCAACTAGCCAAATTAGATATAAAAAATAGTTTTTGTTTTGTTTTGTTTTTTTTTTTAAATTCTAAAGGTGCTTATTATTTTAGTGTTCCAAAATTTTATATCATCTATAAACATTGAATCCATAATTGTAAAGATGGCTGAAGGAAGAATTGTAAAACACACTTTTACTATTATTTAAATTTTAAAATTTCAATTGGATAACTTTGAAATTAAAGATCATTTTTATGTTACAAAATTAATAATTATAATTTTATTTTTTTATTAGTTGGTTAATAAATAATAATACATATAGGATGTGAGAACAAAAGTTTTCCCAATCATCTCATCTAGGTGCGTGTGGAGTTATAAGGAGGAGATGATCACTCTAAACAAATGATAAATTTAAGTTCAATATTAATATTAAGGCTAGAAAGGAATAAGATTTGAATAAGTGTTGGGGTGTCCCATATGAGTTAGTAGATGACTTGGCATATTAAGCCTTAGAGGTGCCATGTTGGTCGTCATGTTAACTATACTATTTGAAGACTATAAAGATACTTTAGATGATGCAATAAAAAGCTTTGTGAATAAAAAATTATATTTTTGCTTATAGATCTATTGGACCCAACAAAGATATGGTTAACATTGCAAGATGTTCATGCTAAGTATCTTTAGCACATAAGTGTTTATCTTTGTGCAAAGTTCTTTTCTACTATCAAATTATGTGTAACTTCATAGAGACAGGGGATTGGTCTTTTGTGTTGCTGCAGACACTTGGGAGGTGCTCTAGTGTAGCTTTGCAATTATTGCAAGTCATTATATAACGACTTTGGTATTACTACAAGTATCATAATTGATAAATCCTCCTAGAATAGGTGCACCTACTTTTGAAGCAATAAAATTGATTTTGTAAAGTCTAGGAAGTAGGTGCAAATCCTTGATTTTTAGCTATTGATCAATGAACCATTTGGCTTGTTGTGGGTCATCAACTTTGATTTTTCGCTATTCTTTTATAAAACTCTATTACAAGCATAAGATAGTTTCATGTAAACATGATTTCTAAAATCTAATATATGTCACAATTTGCGCTGTTCTTCAATAGGAGGTGAGTTACATAATGCTTAGTATGCATAATTGTATGACACAATGTTCTTTAGAACTAGTGCAGTAGTTATTGATCATGATTTCACTTTAGGAATCTAGCATCCCGTGTTACACACTATCACAACAATGATGCGAAGATTGGTGTTATACATACACATGACTATACTTGTATGGATGCCCAAGGAGTATTCTATAGGTCTCCATTGACACTACGTCAAAACCATTTCCTCATAAAAAGGTGAATAGAATATGACAAGTAACATTAGAGCAACTCTTATGCCTTGGATGTTATAAGAACTAAGCCATCCTAGTTTATAGGGTTGTAGGTGAGGCATGGTTGGTTGCTTCCATCTCTAATTAGATTCTTCATGCTATCATGATTTATCATGCATTCTAGTGGCTACCCTTTCTCCTACATCTATGATTATAATAATTTCTCTACTCCAACTTTAGCTTCTTTAGGTAAGAGGATTGTTTCTTATGTGATGTTGATTTAGACATTGGGTCCTACATCAATGATTCTATTTGTGGGATTGGCATCAAAATCCTCTACTTTTTCCTTTATGATCAAGTTCTTAGCATTTCACATCACTTATTGGTCTTGGACTATTTTTTCTTATTTAAAGGTGATCTCTTCTTTGGTGTTTTAGTTATCTCTTTCTTAAACTCTTGCTTAATGGTTTCCATGTAGTGATAAGCCTCTCCCATCATTTTAATTTTGAACAAATTTATTTTGGACTACATTTCTAGATAAAGGATGTTGTGGTATTTGAGAACTCAGTGTTACTTTGACTCAAATAAGCCTAGCCTCACATATAGCTTGAGGAAGGAGTTGGTGTAGGCTTAGACTAAATAGTCACGTATTTACTACAATTGTGAACACTTCATATAGTGATTAAAATAAACATTTTTAGGATAAAACTCATCCTTGGCTCCCAAGAATTTCTCCCAAGTTGGTTAAAATTTCTCTCCATTCTAGTCTTCTTCCCAAAATGCATGGGCTTGCCACTACTTTCTAAGTCAGGAAAACTTCAAAGGTAATCTTGATCTTCTATTCTCTAGGGAAATTATTCATGGAAAATTAAAATTCTCTCTGATTTCCTAGTTATCTACAACATCAACATTGATATTATCATCAAACATTGGAATATTTAGGTTTACCTAAAACCTAGGGTGACTCGATTGGAAAATTCTCTACTTAATGATGAGGCCAATAGAACCACCCATGTGAGGATCTCTACAATGTAACTGACCATGATTTTTTGTTGATCCATGAGTGCTTCTTGAATCATACTCTTAATCGTTATGTTTATCTCCTCTTGAGTTGGTTTGGCCATCTTGAAATGAGCTAGTAATTAGTTTGATGGACCTCAAGCTTTAATGTTGATGCCTAAGTACTCTAATAGGACATGCAAGATGTAGAGAAAATTACTCTAATACCATTTATCTTGGGCCTAGGGTTAGAATCTTGATGGACAACTCTCTAGATGAGAATCTAGATGAGTTTTGACATATGTAGAAGCTTATATATAATTAAGGGAAACAAGATAGACATAATTGAAATAGTGAATGCATTTTATTTATGTATTCATTATGTCCAATCATACCCTTGAGAAATGATTCTACTATAATCTACCAATCAACTACTCGAATGAATTTATATTTCCAAGCTAGATTATAAATGCTTATATAGATTACCAAGATTCATGTTGTGAATATCATGGGTTACCTAGAAGTTGAATTGTATCCAATGTTTAACTTCTTATCTCTTGGTGATTATAAAATTGAATTATTACTAATATGCCTAGAAGAGCTACCAGACGACTTGGGATATTGTAAACCTTGTAGGTGCCACCTTGGCTGTTATGTCAAGTACATTGTTTGAAGAATACACAGTGATACTTTGGATGATGTGGTAAGAAGAATTGTGAATTAGAATTTGCAATTTTTCTTGGAGGTATATCATGTTGGAGTTGATACTTAAACCCCATAACTCTCAAAGATCACCTACAGTCAAACACTTATCACAAAAGAGAGAAAGAAAACAATTGATTTACAATGAAAGCCTTAATAATTCTATTGATTCAATAATGAATGAATAATAAAACATAAAATGAATTACCTTTGATAAAGGACAAAGAAACCCTAAGTGAGGATTAAATTAGATCATGACATGTGTAATAATTTTATGACTTAAGACAAAAAAAATTGACCTACGTAAGCTTAAATATACTAGTGTAAAAAGAGACCT
Source organism: Sequoia sempervirens (assembly GCA_007258455.2). NCBI lineage: Eukaryota > Viridiplantae > Streptophyta > Pinopsida > Cupressales > Cupressaceae > Sequoia > Sequoia sempervirens. The sequence continues at coordinate 19,179 of VDFB02004396.1, read as the reverse complement.
AATAATTAATTAATATGGTAATTAAATTTTTACTCTAACATCCCTCCTTAAGTGTAACTTAGGGAGAAGCTAAATTAATGAATTAAAAAAAGGGTCTCAACAACTAGGCCTAATGATGTACCCATGTACAAATGAAAAATAAATATCTCACAACTAGAGAAAAAGAGAAAATCTCATAGACAAAATTCATCTCCAAAAATGAGATGTAAAAATGTGAAGAAAAGAGGACTCAATAAGACTCCACAAGGAAAACTTCCTTCACCCCAAACATTGATCACGACAAAAGATAATGAGATGATGCCAAAGGTTTAGTGAAGATTTCTACAATATGTTCCGTAGTAGGCAAATAATCTAAGGAGAGATGGACATCATGGATGAGTTGTTGAAAGAAATGCATGTGTATTTCAATATGCTAAGTTGTTCTCTAATGCTCAACTAGGTTGCATGCAATGAGAATGACACTTTGGTTATAACACCAAAGAAGTGTAGGACTAGTAGGTGGTAGACCCAAAATTTATCATAATCTGTTAAAGCCACAAAACCTTCTAGCTTGCAAGAACTACACCTTTATACTCAACCTCAATGAATGATAATGCAATATGGTTTGCTTCTTTCAAGACCAAGCAATTAGACCAAAACCAAGGCAAAAGATAAACCCAAAAGTGGACTTTCGTGAGTCAACATCACCTGCCCAATTTGAGTTTGCGAAGCATACTATGTTTGAAGCTCTTGGTGTCTACTAAATCTCAAAACATGTAGTTTCCCGAATATACCTTGAATTACACTTGGATTCCTTTCAACCAATCTCATGAGGATCATTGAAAAAATGGGAGATTATCCCAATAGCAAAGGTAATATCATATAGCATGTGTGTCAAATACAAGGGACTATCGACCAATTGTTTATACAAAAAAGTCACATAAAAGCTAGATGTAGTACAAGTGGTAGTCAATTTGACACTAGACTAAAATGGTGCAGGAGTTGGCTCACAATTAGCCATGTTAAAATGATGAAGTAGATCAATGACATACTTTTGTTGATAAAAGAAGATACACTCAAATGATTGAAAAACTCATAGACCAAGAAATAAGTACAAAAGCCCAAGATATGCCATGTCAAAGTGCTCCATTAATGATTGTTGTATATCCTCAAGTATGGAGGAGTTGTTGGTGAGAATCAAATCATCTATGTACAATACTAGCATCAAACAATTAGCTCCATGTCTTTGAATATATACACTATGTGATAAAAGTAGCAACATGTGAAATTAGATGCAAGTAGGAAACCATCTATCTTCTCATCCCAGGTCCTAGGGGATTTTTAGAGAGCATACAAAAATGCCACAGCCTAAAAACAAGAAAATAGTCTTTAAACAAATCTTGGAGGATTCTCCATATAGATCTCCTCATGAAGTTCACCATGCAATAAAGTACTCTTCACATCCATCTAGTAAATAGGCCAACCTTGAGATGTAGCTAGAGAAATGAGAAGGTGAATAGAGTCCATCTTGCCTACAAGGGAAATTGTCTTAGAGTAATCATTACCCTCAACTAGTGAGAAAACCTTAGCAACAAGACATGCATTGTATCAATTAATAGAACCATCTATTGTAGGGTAAAAACACAGAGTTGCATCATACTTTTGGCTAAAAAATTAGTTTGTAGTGAAATAGTTTCAACCTAAACCATTTCAAAACAAAGTGTTTTGCCTAAAACTATGTAGCATATACATGGCACATATGGTTTTGACCAAAAATCTTTCGCCTGAAACTATAAAATAACTACAGTTTTAATCATTCATTATCATGAGAGATGGGTTCTTGTGAACCACTACTCATGAAACATGGGTCAATGAGTTTGATTCGTAAAACTACACGGTTGAATCCTGATAGCAATATCAAACTATAAAATAAATTATTTTCTATTAAAAATTTGAATTGTGGATTTATGTGTATGGTTTCGGGCCAAACCCTTTTGGTTGAAAATGCTTTGGTCTAAAACATTTTGACCAAAATTATCTATTTGGCTACCTATGTGATAGCTTAACCTCTCTTTCAAAAAAACTAACTTCAACTCTGAATTTCTCTAAGGGTACTTTCATGAAAATTTGAAAATACCCTTCTATAGAGCTCAAAGTCTAGAATCCATTTTTTTTTAATGTTTTGATTAATTTTAATATGATTTTTTTTAAATTTATTTTATGTTTTTATAATCAAACATGAGAGTGATTAGAAATTAAAAAATATATTAAAACATTTAAATTTTTAAAAGTATACAGTCCACTATAGGAGAGAATCCTCTCCAAAGGGTATAATTTTTTCTACATAATAAAAATAATTAGACATAAGTTGTCGTCCCATGAAAATCATGATGTTCTACTGAATTTTGACTTTAAAATATTATAAAAAAAACATTAATTTTTTACCCATGTACTAGATATTGAAGTTAGCTATAATAGAAAAAAGCAGGGAAAAAAATTGTTCTCTTTTTTTTTTTACGTCCCTCGACCTCACTTTTTTTTTTTGAAATTTTCAACAATTCAAGGTTTAGTTTTAAATTACAAGCATAAACTTCATCAAGATTTCTACATTTCATTAGTTTATATCATTTTGAAATTCAAAATATAAATGCCACTTTAATGCAATCAAAATTGAAAATTTATATTTATGTTGGCCATTTCCTTTATAAAAGTGTGACAACAATTTGTACTTTTACCCTATATACTTAGTGTGATACATCCACTTACATCAAACCATCTTTCTCCCTAGAGGAAGATAAACCCCATGTGTGATTCTTCATCATTGAAGAATACTCCTCATCCACAACATGCTCCCACCCTAGAATACCTAAAGCATTTGAAAAACTTTTATTACACCCCGATTGTATAGCTACTATTGCATAAGGCAATTGATTGTAATGATTGAATCTTTGAGATGAATAAAACATGATGTTTCTTGTTATGAATATGAATGTGCTTCCATTTAATGATTGTACCATTTAATGTTACTTCTATTTGATGTTATCCTTGATGAATGCTGCATGCAAAGTTATTGAGTAATGATTATTTTGACTCTTGAGATGTTTATATATACTGCTTATGTTGTGAACATATGACTTCCGAAAATGTGTCATTGGATGCAGGTATGTGAACCATTCCTCTAGGCGGAGGGGAAGTATCACTCGGGAGAGGAGCTTGGTCAAGTAATCGGTAAAGTAAACCATTTGAGCATACACACACATCACTTAGATTGAGTAAGCTGAGTCAGTTTGTGTGAGTTATAGTTAAGTCATTCGTAAGCTTGTATAGTTGCATTAGGAGCCTTGTTTACTTCTTTACGCTTTTGTGAGTGATGTATATCCATATATCTATCTTGTGATATTACAATCATAACGATTGTAATGTAAAGGGATGTAAGTAAATGAAAGTGGACATATATACATATGTATAGTATATACACGTATCCATAAGTATATACATATCGATACAAGTGTACATTGGTAGATGGATATGCTCATATGGTTTCATCGATATGGTATACTTACACATACGTGTACATAGAGGAATATATTGGTATATATATGTATATACACACACATCCTTTATTATGTGGATATTAATATTATTATTATTGCCCTCTGAATTTGCATATGTATATATATATATTTATATATCGGGTTTATGTTAAGTGGCTCATGATATATTTGTATATTTGTTAAATATATATATGTGATTATATATAATATTATTATAGTTATATATATATATATATATTAATAATACTCGGGTATTTAAATATATATATATGTTTAATATATTTAAAAGACTATAATAATAATATATAATAAAGTATATAATTATTTTCTAATGGAATTATATTTTATATTAAATCTTTCAACTTTGGAAATAGAATTATTTCCAAATTAATTTAATATCAATTTCCCAATTTAAGAAAATCAAATTATTCTTTAAATTGATCTCAACATAGGAAATCAATTTATTTCCTAACTTTTGAAATATTTACTTTTGACTATGGAAATTGGGTTTATTAAACCCAGCCAATTATAAATCACCAACCTTGGAATTAGAATGATTTAAAATATTGCCTTTGGCAAAAGGAAAATGCGTCATTCTTCATATAGTTGAAATTGAAATATTTCATATCTAAACTATTGAAACTTTAGAAAATAAAGTTGAAATATGCGGCTAGGGAAATACGTGCCTGAAACGCCCAGCCATGACCAAGTCGCAGGGATGGGAATTGCAACCTGTAAGTTGTCAATTGAACCATGAATGTAGGCAAAGTGGTTTGCAAATAACCATGACCATTTCCTATGGAATGAATCATCTGCCAAATTGCTGGATTGGCGCCATTTTTGGAGACACCTATAGGTGTCGATTCTCCATTTTTGAACACGTGCAAGTTTGAAATGTTCTTTGTTTTGCTGTCAAGAAAGGGAGGTCGACTCACCTCTTTGGAGCTGTGTATGAGAGTACAAACCCACCACATTTCATACTGAATTATTCAAAACATAGTTCTATCAAGTTACATGCCTGTAAGAGTGGAAATTTGCTGGGCTGGGGGCTCTATAAATAGCCACCTAGTTCATTCTTCAATACTTACTTGCTTATTACAAATTTCATCTGACTTTTGGAGATATATCTTTTGAGCTTATTCTTCTGAGAATCATATCTATCAAATGATAGATGTGCAGGGGACCGCATTAAGAGTCTGTGGTTGGCGGAAAAGCGCCTGAGTGATGCTTCTCCTCCACAACAAGCAACAGATTACACCAAGATTTGAAAGGAAAGGAACCTGGACCGTCTTACTACTATTTGTTCAAAAGCTCTTCGAGCTATGTATGTATCTTTATGCTTTCTTACTCTGATGTTTTCTTGAAAAGAAAAGGAATAAAATGTTGAAATGTGTTGTATCATGTTTATAAATAAAAAGAAAAAAATTATTGCAATGACATTTACTCGTTATCTTTACTTGTTGATGTAAAATTAAGAAAATTTTATTTCACGCAAGGGTTAGGTCATTACATGTGGTATCAGAGCTACCAGGTTCTGCACTAAAACCTATGAGCTCATTACGCAAAAATGTGTAAACCTTATGAAAAGATAATGGTTGAAAAGTTCTTGTGCCACAATGGCAAGAGAAAAGAACTTAGTGAAGTGAAAAGAAAGACGTGATTCTTAGTAACTTGTGTAAATTGAGACTATTTTAAGAGTTATCCCTGGAGTAGGAACTCCTAAACCAACAACTTATGATAGTACCTAGGATTGCGGAAGATTATGCAAACATGTCATGTAGGAAGGTTACAAAGAATAACCAATATATATCTTATCCTACAATATAGTTATATGAATCTAAAGAAAAAGAAAGAATGAGAAAACCCCTTAATTGTAGCAACCTACAATTGTAAAGAGTCAAGAATTCTTGGATTTTGAGAGAACACTATGAATCTATATGTATGCAAGGCTGACATTAATTAGATCAAAGAAGAAAGTCAAACAAAAGAGGTATCCACAAGGGATGGAAAACTCTTGACATAAACCTAAGGATAGGGTCTTATTAAGAAAAGGTTAGTACTTAGAAATTAACAAAAGAAACTTGCACAATTTTTTTTGTGTTCATATGAATGTGTACTTTTATGCTTTTCAAAAGATAATTAATGGTATAATTAATCTAACATGAATAAAACATCTAGGTTAAATCAATCTTTGTAATCATGGTGAAAGTTCGTATGAGAAGACGAAAAATATCCTTGGTAGAAGTCGAGAAGATGAACAAAGAACCACTAGTGTAGAAGCAATGCTCGATTTGATATTGGCAAGGTTGACTAAATTGGAAGAAGAAAGAGAAAGAGAGATTAGAGAAAGCAGTACCCGTCAACAACCTAGAAGGAGAAATTTCTTCCCATGGGTGAGGTGGAAACCACAACCATGAGAAAGAAAAATCACCAACAACCTCTGTAGAAAGAAACAAAAAGATTGTGTCTACTAAATTATCAAGGGATATAAAGAAAATAATCCCACCAAAGTTTGATGGCAACACCAGAGGAGATGAAGCCGAAGTTTGGCTCGTACAAATGGAAAATACTTCAAAATGAGGAACTATGATGAAGTAACCAAAGCAACTTGGAGAGTGTACCAATTGGTAGGTGAAGCCTCTAATTGGTGGATAAACAAAAAGCTTGAACTAGACATAAGTTCTTGGAAGTTGTCTTTGGGAGAATTTGTAGAATTTTTTTGCAAGAGATGGTTGCCACAACTCTATTATGACCAAAAACTCTCTAACTTTCAATAATTGAGGCAAGGGACCATGTCGGTCACTGAATACTGGGAGAAGTTTACCCAAATTCTTCGATATGTTCCCATCTACCACAAAGATGAGCGTTTCTCAATTAGGAAAGTCATTTTGGGACTCAACAAAAATATTGGAGGTGAAGTCGATATGCATGGTCCAACTACAATGGACCTTGTCTACGAAAAAGACATTAAGCAAGAACAAAAGCTTAAGGCTGATTCCAACTAGTGTGAAGGAGAAGAAAAAAAGAAGGATACTGAAGTCTCCAACAAGATTACCCCTAAGAAGGAAGAATTTGCACAAGATGCAACAAAGAAAAAGGGGAAAAGATCTCACTTCAATGAAAAAGAATTCGGGAGAGATTGGAAAAGAGACAACTTAAGGTATGATGACACTAGCAGAACTAGTGAAGGTGTTAATAAGACTGGGGAAACCATGGAGAAAAGAGGACCAAGAGTAAGATGCTTTATATGTAAAGGTAATTAGTATGCAAGTGAATGCCCTAACAAAACTTCTGGTTCCCAACAACATGGCAACTCACTGCCTACTCAAAAGGCCATGTTTCAGCAGAGGAAACACACTACCATGAACGATAGACAAGTTGATGTCCAAATTACACTGGCTAGACATTCTTGAAGCTTTCAAGAATGAAGAATAAATGTAGTGTTAATATTTTATGCTTTGAATAATACCTTAAGCCATCGATGACGATGAATCATAAGGGAGGGAGTATGTTACACCCTGATTGTATAGCTACTATTGCATAGGGCAAGTGATTGGATCTTTGAGATGAATAAAACATATTGTTTCTTGTTATCAATATGAATGTGCTTCCATTTAATGATTGTATCATTTAATGTTACTTCTATTTGATGTTATCCTTGATGAATGTTGCATGCAAAGTTATTGAGTAATGCTTATTTTGACTCTTGAGATGTTTATATATATATTGCTTATGTTGTGAACATCTGACTTTTGAAAACATGTGTCATTAGATGCAGGTATGTGAACCATTCCTCCAGGCGGAGGGGAAGTATCACTCGGGAGAGGAGCTTGGTCGGGTAATCGGTAAAGTAAACCATCTGAGCATACACACACGTCACTTAGATTGAGTAAGTTGAGTTAGTTTGTGTGAGTTATAGGTAAGTCATCCATAAGCTTGTATGGTTGCATTAGGAGCCTTGTTTACTTCTTTATGCTTTCGTGAGTGATGTATATCCATATATGTCTTGTGATATTACGATCATAATGATTGTAACGTAAAGGGATGCAAGTAAATAGAAGTGGACATACATACATATGCATAGTATATACACATATCCATAAGTATATACACATCGATACAAGCATACGTTGGCAGATGGATATGCTCATATGGTTGCATCGATATGGTATACTTACACATACGTGTACATAGAGGAATATACTGGTATATATATGTTTATATGCACACATCCTTTATTATGTGGATATTATTATTATTATTATTATTATTATTATTGCCTTCTAAATTTGCATATGTATATATATATTTCTATATCGGGTTTATGCTGACTGGCTCATGATATATTTATATATTTGTTAAATATATATATATGTGTGTGTGTGTGTGTGTGTGTGTGTGTGTGTGATTATATATACTATTATTATAGTTATATTAATATATATATATATATATATTTAAAATACTATAATAATATTTATATAATAAAATATATAATTATTTTGTAATGGAATTATATATTATATTAAATCTTTCAACTTTGGAAATAGAAATATTTCCAAATTAATTTAATATCAATTTCCCAATTTAAGAAAATCAAATTATTCTTTAATTTGATCTCAACATAGGAAATCGATTTATTTCCTAACTTTTGAAATATTTACTTTTGACTATGGAAATCGGATTTATTAAACCCAATCGATTATAAATCATCAACCTTGGAATTCAAATGATTTAAAATATTTCCTTTGGAAAAAGGAAAATGCGTCATTCTTCATATAGTTGAAATTGAAATATTTCATGATTGGGGAAATACATGCCTGAAATGCACGACCATGACCAAGTTGCAGGGATGGGAATTTCAACCTGTAAGTTGTCAATTGAACCATGAATGTAGGCAAAGTGGTTTGCAAATAACCATGACCATTTCCTATGAAATGAATCACCCACCAGATTGCTGGATTGGTGCCATTTTTGGAGACGTCTGTAGGTGTCGATTCTCCATTTTTGAACATGTACAAGTTTGAAATGTTCTCTATTTTGCTGTCAAGAAAGGGAGGTCAATCCACCTCTTTGGAGCTGTGTATGAGAGTAAATGTATCCTTACATTACTTGCATTTTTCATCCAACCATCAAGATTTGTGCGTATGCATTGCATACTCATACACTATTTTCTCTTGAAATATTCTCATAAATTGAGCTACATATATATATATATATATTCACTAACTCACATTTCTTTAACTCTTTGACATCTTTTACCTCATATGTTACTGACTTGTATTGTCCAAAATTAACTAGTTTTTTTTCTAATTTCATGTGTGCTTTCTATATGTACACATTCTTGCAAATGTTGCAGAACACCACAACTAACACCTAATCCTTTCAAACATGACTTGTTATAAAAGAGTTTTTCCATCCACTCTAACATAAGACACTTGAAATAAAATCTCTTGATGGTTTATGTGGGACTTGTATCATACATTCTTGTAGAACATCATTAGTGTGCAAAGTAACACATATATGATGATAAAGATCATAATGCATAGAAAAATTAATATGCATCCTACAACGAAAGCAGTGTTTGCATGATTTTTGTTAACATAAAAAGGTTTGGCCATCTCAAAATACTTTTTCAAATAATTATTATTTGAGGATAAATCTAAATTAAAGTTTGATCAAATTGTGTTTGATTCATATCCAAAAAATGTTTAGGATGTGGTTTACACTTTTGAGATCCAATTATCCTTCTTACAACATCTCTTTGATTGGGTGAAACTCTTGTGTTATCTTTATAAAAAATTAATTAATGATCTTAAGACACCACCAACAACCTTGTCTTTGCATGGGAGTCTACTTGATAATTCCCATATTTTACTATTATTGGGATCCTCAATTGTTTCACGTCTCCCAACGACTTTCAAGATTGTTGTTCTACTTATCTTTAGTGATCTACATTTTTGTATTCAAATGAGTTTTTTTTGTTTCATTGCTTACATAATTGATGCAAGAACATGTCGGGTAACATTACTGTCTTTAGTGCATGAGGTTGAACTTATTTATTGGTACACACTAATTATATTTCTTACAATAGTTCTTTCACCATTGTGTTGGATAATCTTAAACCAAGGATCTTCATAGTGTCTCTAATTTTTTTTTTTATCATTTCAATAAACAATTCACACCTTCTTGTTTCACTTAAGCTTTAAAAAAACATTTTCCATACTTTATTAGCAATTCTTCTATAAATGTGTTCAAGAATTTTAGTAGGAATTGGTTTTAAAAAAATCATCTATTTCAATGAAATATTGTGGTCTTTTATGAATAATACTAGGTGTTGTTTTTATTGGCATTTATTCTTGTTTGCATTTGGTGAATTTGATCCATCATTTCTTATTTCAATAGGTGTTCAAGGAGTTGTTTCAACATTAATATCAATTGGTATTGACAATGTACCTTATCCTCCAACTTTTCTCATTTGAAGAAGTCTTTTCATGCGCTCCCTTTATTTTTATTTGTTTGCTTCAATTTTCTCAGGTGTTGCTCACTTATTCCTTCTTATTCCTTCTCATGGTAAATGTCAATTGTTCCTAAATAAATAAAATTGTCAATATATGTTAATTAATATTTTGATTACAACAAAGATAATAAAATGATCACAAAAGTAACACATATTGATCACAAATAGACTCTTAATAGACAAGAAAATGATTAATACTTATAAAAATTAACAAATAGTCAAAAATATCTAAAATAGTCATCAAAATTGATAACCAAAAGTGTTAAAAAACAAAAAATACAACAATGAGATACTTTTTGAGTTCCTCTGCATTCTAATCATTTTAACTCATATAAAACAAAATAATCTCATACAATATTAAAGAAAGGTGTGTAGAAAGCATCCGTAGTTGTAGTGGCTCCTTGATAACAAGTGTCATGTGTTTTATTTGCTCATTTGTAGGACTTTTAGCCTTCATAGAATGTGCTCATGCTTTGCTAAGAATTGAGAAGAAGGTATGCTATAGAGATATACAACTTTAAAACATGCATGTGTTAGAAAGCACAAGTGCGTATTATAGCTTTATAACCAATAAATAACTCTCTCATGAGTAAGGAATACATTGATTTCTGTTGAAAATAAGGTGAAACTAAGCTTTAATATTAACTTGAATTAAGATTACCAAATCTGATTATGTGTATGTGATTGCACATTCACCATAATAGAAAAATTAGTAAACAAATATGACACCAGATTTACATGCATAAACCCTTTCGGGAAAAACTCCACACAAGAAAAGAGAGAAAGTATATTATTTATCTTCACAAGAGAGATACACCACAATACACTTCCTTTCTTATATCCTACAATCTAGATGCTTCCATACACCCACAAATAACACAAGATGCTACTACCATCTCAAGGCTCCAATTTATAGAACTTGTGGGAGGCAAAACCACAATGGTAAACCGAAAGAAGAGATGCTAAAAAAACTTGCAAAAACCCACACCCCTTCCTTGGAAAACCAAATCATGATAATAAACTCCTAACCCATAGCCTCTTCAACTTCTGGTATTTAGGATGATCTAGTGATTGTTCAACTTCCAAATGGAGAACCAATAGACACCTGTTTCCCTCCACACTTGGCACCCCACTCAAGACCCTTCACATTCCCAATGTAAATGCCTAGGAGGGATAATTTTGTCCTTTAGTGATGTGTAACCTCCACCAACATTAAATTTCCTCTCAATAATGCAATTACAATATATGCCAATATTAACATTGATTTCAACTCATTGGGTGTGTTAGAACTTCTATTGAGATTATTATAATGCCACCTAACCTAATAGAGTCTCCTTAACATTGATTTCAACTCATTGGGTGTGTTAGAACTTCTATTGAGATTATTATAATGTAGTTGTTGTCAAATAAGGTTTGCACCCTTGCTAAGCTATTAACTGTAGCAACCTATTGACACATGGGAACACTTCGAGGTTGTGGGTGACCTGGGAATGAAGTGGACCTCCAGATTATGGGATGGTTCCCCTTAAGATAACTTGAGAATACTAAAAAATGACAAGGAAAAGAGTAAGAAGGATATGCTTGAAATTTAAAACCTATCACTAACAGGTGATACACAAAAGATAAAAATCTGACAATACTACTGAAACTCACAGAAAATCCCAATAAAGCTAAACAATCTCACAACACAGAGATTTATGTCTACAAAAGTGATTCTATGTAAGGTTTTGACTGTTCTAATGCTTAACACAAGGAAAACAATGATGTTTTCACAAATATTAATGCAATAGAAAGATATCACTAACATAAACTTGCACTATGACATAATAGTCTTTGCATCTAGTACTCAAGGAATATGATAAAATAAAGGATTACATAGAATTTTATCATACAACTCACAACCAACACTAAAATAACAAAGAAAATTGGTGAAGGAAATGACTTTCTATTGAGAGAAAAGGAGTTTTGTATTACAAATCTGTAGTATTCATAAAAGTTACATAGTCTGACTAATGCTTTTTCTGCAATTTATTCACTAAGAACTCTCTCATACAAGGAGGCAAAAAAAATGCCATATATACAACAAAAAACTAAAAAAGTGTCGACCCATGCCCTAGGGTTTACAAAAAAATGAGTCGGTTATAGAAGGGTCGGCCCTAAGATCTTTTGGACTAAAGTTAATATTGCATTCAATGTGCCTCCCCCGTGTCCATGTTGGTGAAGGATCACTCCAGGGATGGCCTTTTAGATCTTTTGCAACCATCGCATTAACTTCTGGCCTCCGTGTCCACCCTCGAACTTCCTTGCAGAGCTGCTTTGAATGTTCTAAAGCACTATCATTAATGTCGATCTACCTTTTCCAATAGACATCACAACTGTCCTTGAGACTCGCGGTTTCTTCCCTTTCGGCTTTCTTCTTGCTCTAGATCCTTCTGCAAGTTGACCCCCTTGAGAGATAGCATCCAAATTTCATGTTAGATCTGAACACCATTGTTCACCGAGCTGAGCCATCACTTTTGATCTCAGAGTAGATCCATGTCGTTTATACTTTGTTGATCTTCCTCACAAGAATAGTCAATCAGTGAAACTCCCAATGGTTTGCCTCTAGCTTCCTTTGATTGGTTAAACATACACCACGTGGGATCTTAAGGCAGTCAAAAGTTCTTCAAATAGAATCTCAGGTCGGTGAGACACTAGCCGTGTCTCCCCAATGCGATTATACTTCATAGCAGCAATCGACATAGCTTGCAACTGTCGGCAAGACTTCATATCAAGCTGTAAAAGTTATATCGATATCCCAAAATTGTCGCCCATACTATCGCTATCGGCCAGACATCATAGCGAGTCTTTAAGAGTTACACTGTTGTGTTCCTCCATTGGCAAAACATTCGCATTTGGAAAGACATCACTTGGTCGGCAGGAGGTCATAGCGAGTTCCCATTAGTTACACCGAAGAGTTAAAACCATCGGTGAGACATCCACCGGTCGGCGAGACATCATAGTGAACGAAAACCCCTCAGCCAGGAGTCTTATTGATATCCATATACCCTTTTGGTGAGACCACAACAAGTCATGGAGAAATCATAGCGATCACAAATCATTCGGCCAGACTATCGCCTTCGGCAAGACCATCGCTGGTCGGCAAGACGTTACACCGAGCCACTATTCTTTCGGCGAGACCTTACACCGAGCAAAAATCATTCGGCCCAGAGTCTCCCCAATGCTATAATCTTGTGACCACTGTCGGCAAGAGTCCACCCTGTCGGCGAGACATCATACTGATGGCACCTCCTTTCGGCGAGACCACTAGCAGTCAACAAGACATCTCCCCAAGCTCAACTTCTTTGGTGGGACTTCCTCCAGTCGGCGAGAGATTCATTTGTCAGCCAGAGGTCACACTGAGCGCAAAACATTACACCGAGACCATTTCATTTCGGCGATACCTCACCCTGTTGGTGAGACACTACAGCGAAAGCACCCTCGGCGAGACATCCACCGGTAGACGAGACATCATAGTGAAGGTAAACCGTTCTCCCTGATGCCGGCCTTGTGAACAACCGTCGGCGGGAGGTCTCGGTCGGAGAGAGATAGAAAAATTCATGGCGACCAAAATGTCTCAGTGACCCGAAGATTTCAAATGAATATAACACATTAACTTCTTGGCAAGACATTCAGCTGGTCTCAGTGACTTTCTTCTTTGAGGAGTTTTATGCTAGATCCGATTGAGGCATACTTTCCAACAGACTTCCTTATGAAATAGCATTAGATGTATGATTTAACCCTACAAAAAAATGCCTCCATTAGTTCTCAAATGCATCAGATGAAGACCTTCCCAATGAAAACCAAACACCTACATGCTGGGCTCAACCCTTATGGGAGCTAGATTTAATCCACATGCTGAATTTAAAACACAATTTTCCCCTGCATTTGCACAAGAAGCAAACAAGTTAGAAAATATGTAACCTTGATGCAAATGTTCCTCCATTTGGCCTTCATGAACACTTGAAAACATAGGTTACCCTACTTGATTGAGTCCGCGGGTGAAAATTGGGTAACATTTCTGGCGACCTCAGCTAGATGTTTGCTTGCGAAACATGCAAACTAGTAGCCTAGGCTTATCCATTGGGAATGGAGTCATTGGGACCTAGACCTATTCATAGAAAACTTATCCAGGACCTCAGTAACTCGGAAGACAGACACGCACGAGGCCTTGGCCCATTCAAGACAAAACAACAAAAGGAGAATCGCTCGTTTGTCCTGAAAAACCACTTAGGGAATGAAAATTGTATCTAATCCAATGTGCGGAAGCACTTATTGATATCTAGAATTTTAACAGCTATGTACACATTTAGGTCCATACCTCAAAAGCAATGTTTGAGGTGAATTCCATTCACTGGGATTAGTTCCACTACACCATCCAAGTTAGATAGCTGGAAAGCATTATGCTGTTTCTTCTCAGTGATGATATATGGCCCAGTCCAAAATGCATCAAATTTGGAGTGTTTTCTAGGCCTGCTTTTTAATTCATCCCACTTTAGCACTATGTCACCTTCCTGGAACACTTTGGGAGATGCCTTTTTATCGAATGACCTTTTCATTTGAGCCTGATGTTGCTCAATCTTTTTCACTGCTTGAGCTCTGAGTTCCTCAAGTTCAATTAACTAAGCTAACCTTGTTGTCATAAGCTCCTCCTTAATCATATCAAGCTAGTTTACTAGATCGAGGGCTGGGAGTTCAACTAAAATAGCCAGTCTTGCCTCTTTTCTGTACACTAACATGTATGGAGAAAGTCCTGTAGACCTATTACCCAATTTTCACCTACGAGCTCAATCAGGCAGGGTAACCTATGTTTTCGAGTGTTCATGAAGGCCAACTGAAGGAACATTTGCATCAAGGTTACATACCTTCTAACTTGTTTGCTTCTTGTGCAGCAGTGGGGGGAGGGGTTATGTTTTAAAATTCGGCACATGGATTAAATGTGGCTCCCACAAGGGTTGAGCCCAGCGTGCAGGTATTCAGTTTTGGGTGGGTTTTCATCTTATGTTTTTGCCTTGTTTTCCCCCTTTCCATTTTGTTTTCCTTGGGCCCTTTTTCTTTTTGTTCTATCAGAGGTGGAGTGGGACCAAAACCAAACATTGGAACTTTCCAAAAGTTCCAGTTTCCGTTTTCATTTCGGTTCTGCACTTGTGTGCGTCTCGTTTTCTTCTTTGACCTTGCATTTGACCGTGGGGTGGTTGTTTCCCTTGTTTCTTTCTTCTTTCCTTTTTCCCATTTTTATTGTGTTTTGGCAGACCCGGGATCAGGACTGAAATTGAACTTGGAACTTTTCCAAAAGTTCCAGTTCCAGTTTCTGTTTTGGTTCTGCCCCCGCTGTGTTCCGCCCGGGATCAGTTTTCTTTCCGATCCCGTTTATGTTTTGGCATCTTTTGGTCTTTGTTTTTGTGTGCCTCGGGTTTTCTTTTCCTTAGGCACTTTTCTTCATTTTTCTGGACTTGGGAGCGGAACTGAAGACGAACTTGGAACTTTTCCAAAAGTTCTAGTTCCTGTTTTTGTTCTGGTTCCAATCTCGGTTCCGCCCTTCTTTGCTTTGATTTTTCACTACTAGTGGTCGGGGGATGTATCCTCCTCTTTGTTCTTCCTTGTGTTTTTCTTTCTTCCTTCGTGCCTTGTATGTTGCCGGGGGTAGGATTGGAATGAAATCCATATTTGAAACATGATGAAAGTTTCAGGTTCAGATTTGGTTCTGGTTCCGGTTCCGCGAGCTGTTTGGTTTTGCCCCCATTCTAACTCTGACTCCGCTGAAGGATCCAAGCTCGGGAAACATTAAAGAGCTTGTGATGATGTCTTGTCGACCCGATAGGGTCTTTCTGAAATGAAGGGAGTTCGATAAGGGGTTTGGTCTTGCCATAACGTCATGTCGATAGCGATGGACTTGCCGATTGAAAGGGATATCGGTATGACTCTTAGCGCCCGCTGTGACCTCTTATCGAATAGGTGGAGTCTCACCGAAAGAATGGTGTCTTCGATGTAACCAAGGGAACTCGTTGTGACCTCCAGCCGATAGCGATGGTCTTGGCGACAATTTTTGGACATCGCTATAACTCCTGCAGTTCGCTATGACCTCTCATCGATAGTCCTAAGCTATGCCGATAACTGTTGAAGGGCATAATCACATTGGGGAGACACAATTAGTGTCTCACCGACATGCGATTCTAAGGAAGCGACCTTTGACCGTCTTGGAATCTACATGGAAAAAATTCAACCAATCAGAAGGCGCTAGGTAAAATCACGGGCAGTTTTGACTGATTGACTCCCTCGTAAAGAATGATCGACATAATGTGCACGACATGGGTCGGCTCGGTGAAGCAATGACGTTTGAATTTGATAGGGTAAATCTAATGCTGCTTCTCGAAGGGGGTCAACTTGCTGAAAGATCTGGAGCAAGAAGAAAGCCGAAGAAGAAGAAACTATGAGTCACAGTGATAGCTAGGATCACTACTGGTAAGGGGGCATCGACATTAATGATAATGCTTTAGAGCATTCAAAGCGAATAGGAATAGGAGGCTCGAACATGGACAGCAGGGATATGCATTCAATGTAGAAGTAACTCCATTTAAAAAAGATCTAAGGGTAGATATTTCAGTCGACTGATATTTTTGTAAAAACCCTAGGGCGGGGGTCGACACTCTTTGGTATATATGGCATTTTTTCCTTTTTTGTAAAGCAGTTCTTAGTGGAGAGACTGCCGAAGAAAGCATTATCTAGACTTTGTAATCATTTTTTGTATGAATACTACAGATCTGTAACACAAACACTCCTTATTTTCTCAATAGAAAGTCTTTTCCTTCACAAATTTTCTTTGTTGTTTAGTATTGGTTGTGAGTTGCATGATAAAACTCTGTGTAATTCTTCATTTTATCAGATTCCTCCATTACTGGATGTAAAGAATGTTATGTCATAGTGCAGGTTTATGTTAGTGATCTCTTTCTATTGCGTTTATATCTATGAAAACATCTTTGTTTTCCTTGTGTTAAGCATTAGAACAGTCAGAACCTTACATATACTCATTTTTATAAACATAAATCTCTGTATTGTGAGATTGTTTAGCCCTATTGAGATTTTCTCTGAGTTTTCTGCAGTATTGTCATATTTTTATCTTTGGTGTATCACCTATTAGTGATAGGTTTTAAATTCAAGTACATCCTTCTTACTCTTTTCCTTATCGTTCTTTAGTTTTCTCAAGATATCTTAAGGGGAACCAACCCATAATCTGGAGGTCCACTTCATTCCCAGGTCACCCACAACCTCGAAGTGTTCCCATGTGTCAATAGGTTGCTACAATTGATAGCTTAGCAAGGGTGCAAACTTTATTTGACAACAATTTTTGGCACGCCTGGTGGGACTAAGAACTATTTTTCAGTCTTAAATCAAAATTATCATACTGCTGTTTGGTATGTGTAGCAGAAATTGCAGTCTTTAAGAGACAAATTTTAGCATACTTGGCAACTCTAAGCTAAGATTTAGCAGTTCCAATGCATTACTGCTCATGAGAAGAGTGCAGACGAGGAATAGCTCACCTATTTTTGAGTATTTGTAGTTGTCCCCGCCCAGAAGAAGGGGGAGAGAAATCCAAAAGGTTCAAAAGACAATTGTTTATTTCAGAAGATCCAAGTCGAATCTTGCTGTGAGAGGACATACTGTTGTTCCCGTTGTTATTACTAAGAATATCCCAGTGACAATGATTCCAGCAGTGAGAAATCAACCATTTATTGCTTTTAACCAAGGCAACCCACTGAATTTGACTTAGTATGATGAAATTCCTGTCGCTGCCTTAAAAGGTCTGCCATATTTTTATGGGGAGGATCATACCACCGCAACATACCATATAAAAGATGTTGCCAACCTGTGTGCTGTTCACCATGTGATTGAAGAAAATGTTGCACTCAGATTGTTGGCAGCCTCCTTTAAAGAGAAAGCCTTGCAATGGTTCAAAGGCCTGTCTGTCAACTCCATAGCAACATGGGATGAGTTAGGCAGCCAGTTATGCAATTTTTTTGAAGATAAATCAGACCACTTGTCATTGGTGGAGTAGCTGTCTACAATCAAAAGAGCCCCACATGAAGTTATGTCAGATTTCAATCACCGTTTCCAGAGGATGTAGGATAGAATCCCACAAACGGTAAGACCTAATACTAATCATGCATTTTTATACTATTTAAGAGCTTTAAATAGTGACATTTATGTGATGATTCAATCGATGGGAGGTGATACACTTCCTGCAGCATACAGTGTAGCTGTTAGAGCTAAAAACAACCTCATATAGGTTGGTAAAATTTCCCCAAGACCACCTATGCCAATATTCCCTGCTCTTCAACCTCCAACCCCTATGCAGTTACCTCCTTTGCCTGTTATTCCAAGTGCAACAACATTTCCAGTGCCTAATACCTAGCCTAATGGTCAATCAGATGTATTTCC
Source organism: Sequoia sempervirens (assembly GCA_007258455.2). Classification (NCBI taxonomy): domain Eukaryota; kingdom Viridiplantae; phylum Streptophyta; class Pinopsida; order Cupressales; family Cupressaceae; genus Sequoia; species Sequoia sempervirens. The sequence goes on along the minus strand of VDFB02004396.1, from coordinate 651 downwards.
AGCTTAGTCTAATGAACTGCAAGAGATTAAAGGCCTTGTAACGACCTTTGGCAATGAGATGGTTAATCTAAGAAAATAGAAAAATCAAGGTTTTAAATCGGATAAGCCCTCATTTCAGTCTAATTACCAGCAAAATCAAACCAATAGATGACTTTATCAGCCTTATAATCAAGGCCAAAAGTTTGCTCCTAACCCGAGGCCACATCAAGCTTATGACTCCAACACTGTAAGCACTTCCAAAGAGCTTGCACCTGTCCAGAACAACTTAGTTCAAGATTATGAATGGTGCTTTCCATGTAGTCAACCCCATAATCAAAATACCTATGTCAATGGGCTACTTAACCAAGCCTTGATGGTTCAGAACAGTTCAGTAATATAGTCTAGTGTGCCTGTAGCAACTGAAGTACAACAACAGGAGCAATAGACACATGAGTCTACATTCCTAAACTGGCAAGGGGAAGAATTTTGTGGAGTAATCCACGCTGATTCTTCAATTGCAGACAATACACGCAGTAAGAAGAGGGCAATAGATGAAGGACATCAACCTAATACAATTTAGACTCAATCGAAACAAGGGCTGAACCAGAATCAGAATGCTCCTGGCTCATCAAAAGCTGACCAGATCCGAATGCTACCAAGAGGCCAACCTTT